>OOFB01029988.1:0-19544 GCA_900323305.1 Trachyrincus murrayi
AACTGTAAAAACACTCAATCCTATATGTCCTGTCCCCCCCCCCCACACACACACACACACACACACACACATATTATATTTTATAGATTCCGTTCTTTATTCAGTGTTTTATTGCTTAGTGTGTTGTTTTATGTCTTTGCTCTTATGTTTCCATGTTTTATGCTCTTATGTTCTATGTTTATTGTCTGCAACCCACGCCCTAACCACATTCCTCGTGGCCCTAAGGGTTGCCTGGCAATAAAAAGCTTTCTGATTCTGATTCTGATTCTGACATTACAGCACTCTTGCTTTTTCTCTCTCACACACACACACACACACACACACACACACACACACACACACACACACACACACTACAGCACTCTTGCTTTCTCCTGTGCGTAAATCCGCTGAGTAAATCAGTATGACGTCAGACGCAAAGAAACCCCCCCCCCCCCCCTCCCTCCGACGGATGTTTACTCCAGAAAGATCTAGCAGCAGCAGCAGCAGCAGCAGCAGCTAGCTATACACTCCACCAACTTTCGCGTCGACAACGGATTTGGACACCTTTGACCAGGAGGTAACTACCCACCTCCGCACGGTGTCACTCCGATGAACACACACACACATACCCCGGGCGTACGCGCGTCTCACCAAGCCGAGATAACGTTTATTACAGTCCCGCTGGATAATCACGTTATAACCGGACGACGTAAGCTAGCATAACAACACACCCAGCTTTAAACACATTGCACACAACGCATCATTTCTACTTTATTATTATTATTATTATTTTTGGGCAGAATAACACATCGTGTTCGTAGTGGTTCATCTGCTGGTGGGGGATCGCGGCACCCACTCCCCAAACCGAGCGTGTGTTAGCTGCTGTATCTCCCGCTGTCGCACGGCCAGCACGGGCAGGAGTCAGGGTGTTGAACCCTCAACGCTAGCTGGGTTAGGCCAGCAGATTAACCACTTAGGAGTGGATACCGGATATACCTCCTTACGTAACGTATTATATATATAGATAGATGTATATATATATATAGATAGATGGATGGATGGATGGCCTTTATTTAGCCAGGGGAAAAACCAATTGAGAGCAAAGCTGTCAGGCACAATGATGCCCTGCAAAAATACATCATCAAAATAAGTTTTAAAAAAAGTCAAGAATGTAAAGTCAACATTCTTCAAATGTTTTGCTTGTAATACTGCTGTGCATGTCTATTATTATTATGGCACCCGTTGCACTCCTGAAACCGTCCCTGAGAAGGAGGGACCCCCCGCTGCGTTGCTTCTCAGGGTTTCTTCCTTGATCATTAAGGGGTTAGGGTCAGGGGGTGTCATAAATATATGGCCTGTGAAGCCCTTTGAGACGGTAATTAAGGGCTGTACAAGTAAAATGGACTTGACTTAACGTATATAACGAAACAGAAAACACCAAAAGAAGACAGTAAATCAAGTACATTACACAGGGACAAAGCGGACACAAACAGGAGCATTCATTGTATAAAACATGCTTCAACAGAAGCTTAAACTCTTCTAAGGTTAAACATTGATCTAACTTAAAGGTGACACATGGTGAAAAAATGTAATAGGTCATCAGAGATTAAGGGAACATGCTTAGTCGAAATGCTGGCTTCTCCGACAACAATGCTACAGCCAGTATGTTCTCCTTTGAAATGTCCATTCTGGGTCGGAACATCTGTTTTGTTCTGTGTGTTTAGGCTACTATTCTCCGAGTACCCCAGGGGCCTACACTAGTTCAACATACCCAGGATATCTTTTCATTAGCTGGCTTCACTGAGCCCTAACGACCGCAATCACGCATAAGCGGTGTCACGACGGTGGTTATCAACTTGTTAAGTCAACCCAGGTTTCCCCGATCTAGCTATGAGCACGTGCACGTAAAAGGGGAGGCCAGTGTTTATTCTTATGGCATGTAATACCATTTTAGCCTAATCCTTTCACCCACAAACCCGGCAGTGTTAAACGGTCCTGGGAGAAAATAAAGAACAAATTCAACGAAACATAATTCAAACTTCGACGTGTCGCTCTGGCAACATACAGCTCAAGAAGCTGACAAAGATGAGCCAGTCCCTCCGCTAAGAATCTATATCTTTCCTATAGATACTCGTCAGGGAAAGCCAAGGTAATATGTATATACACTGTATATTTGCAGGTACTAGTGCTGAGCTGTCGGTATTTACATGGCAAATACCAACTACGCAGTGAGCTAGTTACTTTGCATAATACACAAACGTGCCTGTGAACAAACATCCATATAACATGCAGGCAATATGTATCGTGATACTGTTGTATGTAGGAGGTGTACATGTTCAACAAGTGCAACCTAAAACCTTGTAGACACTTTAATTTTTTGGAAAATGGGTAGTTTTGACCCTGTGACCTTTGCGACATTATCATATCTGTGGCACTTGAATTGGATGCAATTGAGGGACATGAGACCAGTGTCAAGATTTCAGTAAGGCTTAAACTCTCTTGGTTTGGGCAGCAATGTGCATTCAACCTAACCAAACATAACCTGTACATCCCCATATAATATGCTCTGTACTAGCCTCCCCAAATCTCCTCACGCTCTGATTATTAATTTGGATAAAATCCAAATTAATAAACCTTTGCCAAAGTTAATTTGAAGGAAACAATACTTTGAATTTGCAGTGGGTGTGTTCGGTAGGTGTGTGTGTGTGTGTGTTTTATGAGCCATGCTATTCACAGTCTATCTGTGTTCTGCTCAGGGTGAGTTCGTCCCAGGACGGTTGTGCTTGGGCTTTCATCTCCAGGCCTTGCTCCATTCAGAGGTCCAACCAGCATGTCTAGTGACCCCCCTCCTCCCTACCCCGGAGGTCCCAGCACCCCCAGCGCCCCACTCATCGAGGAGAAGAATGGGCAACCTGTTGTTACTGGTAATTGGGTTCTTCTACAGTCTGAGATGAATGTGGAGTTATCATTTGAAAACTGTGCTAATGTACTTTGACCCATGAGAATGTGAAACATTTTTGGTTACATATGCTTCATGATGGCTATGATGCTCTAGTTTCACTACGGCGTTGGATTGACTTGCGTCTAATCCTGCATGTCTACATGTTCACCACTATTTCCTTGTGTCATCCCTCTCTGGAGCAGCTCCCATGAGGACGGCTACACCACAGGAAGCGCACATGTCCCTGGACTACGGGCCTCCCCCCTACGAGGCCTCGCAGCCTGGCTACCTGCCCCCTCATGTCCCCGGGGAAGGCCCCGTGCCCGTGCCCATGCCAGGTACCAGGGCCTTTTCTGCCTCTGCCTCTGTTTGTGTGTGATCATGCAACGAGTATTTGATATGAAGTGGCTGTTTTGTTCTTCCTATGCAGGGGGCTTCTACCCGCCTCCCGGTCACTTTGCTCACCATATGCCGGGACAGTTTGGCCCCGGTCCCAGTCACATGGCTGGCCACACGGCCACCGTTTTGTCGCCCCCTGGTACGGCGACCACGGTCACTGTCCTGCAGGGGGAGATGTTCCAGACGTCCCCGGTGCAGACGGTGTGTCCACACTGCCAGCAGGCCATCATCACCCGCATCTCCCACGACGTCGGCCTCATGAACACACTCTTCTGCCTGTTCTGCTTCTTCGTGGGGTAAGTGATGATGCGATCCTTTGGTGCGAGTTGAAATGTTTATTCCTACACATGGACTATTGCTGTTGGATGCTATTGATGGCCAAGACGTTTTAAAAATATGGATACTAAATTAGTATAGCCCTGATGCTGCTTTGCTAGTCTACTTGCCCACAATTTATAAACGGGGGAATTAACTGAAGTAATTAAATTTAGATTGGCTTCAACCATTAAGCACAGGAAATACAAATGAATATATAGGCTGCTAAATTTGGGGATAACCTTTTCAACCTATGTTTGCTGGTAAGACATCTGTGTTCTGTAATAGCTTTGTATCAATGTTTCCTACCCCTAGGTGTGATCTGGGCTGCTGCCTGATTCCCTGTCTGATCGATGATCTTAAGGACGTGACACACACATGTCCTTACTGCAAGGGCTACATTTACACATACAAGCGCGTCTGCTAACCACCAACAGCTGCATGCTGCAGAGATACGAATATGCACAGAAAAATCGCACAGCTCCCATTGGTAGAGACAGGCTTATTTCTCCGGCCTAACGCTGTGTCCTGTACTTCCTTTAACCCTCCCTAACTGTAGTTTTATTATTAGTTCTCCTTGTCTTTATCGTGTGTGTGTGTGTATATACAAGTATATCCGTCTCATCATGACGTTTCCATTGTACACATCTAAAAGTGGGTAAACAAACCGCTGAGGCATAACATCCACCGTGATTGGAAGAAGAAAAAAAAGGCTACAGAAGTGTGTGTTGTACAGAATTGTTAATGGTAAACAGAAGAATCGCAATATGCATTTATGAAGAAATATGTAAGGCCTCAGCTGGAGGAAAGCTGTGAAAATGGTCACTTTACTTAGTTCCAAGCATCTGTGAATCTTGCCGAGAGGCAAGTTTTATTGGAAGTTAACCTACGCAGGGTTAGTAATACGTTCTATTTATTTTAGATATGTTTATTATTTTAACATGTCATTTTGAAGAGTTGCCGTCTGTATATTTTTGTTCTAATTCACAGAGTCTTTCCTGTGTAATAAAACATGTATAGTTTTTTGAATGTCAGTGGACTAAAACGACAACATTTCTATCAGTCTCGGTAAAATGATTTACTTGGTTGGTCGGCTTCATGGCGGAGACGTGCGACTTGCATTGGTTTTCAATATTGAATGTCGGTTGAGATAACACGGTGAATAGCGCTGTTCACACTAGTAGCCCACTTCACTTTCAAATCGGTGTAATTTCTAATGTCATTTTATAAAGTGTTAAGGCTCTCAGTGAAAATCTACATGTCGCACATTTTTTAAATATCTGCCAACACATACCTTTTTTTAATTGACTAAATTCTTCTCGGTCGATGAAGGAAATCAATGATGTGCTATGCCTTTTTATAGACGGCTTTGAATGCAGTAGTAGAACAAAAACCCATCCGATATTAGCTAGTGCTCGGCTGAGAATCGTTTCCATTGTTCAGAAGTGGATGAAAAATAACCATGTACAGCTAAGAGGCATTTCATCTCATCTGATCATACGGTTTCATTACTTAGTACAGGAGACACTACATGCCATTACTGTTATTGTGTGTGTGTGTGTGTGTGTGCTCAGATCCCAAAGGCCTCGTCAGCCTACTGAGTATTCTGTCATGCTAACGCACCTATTCAATGTTAATCAATCGTTCTCATTAGGATGTTGCTTGCCGATCATTTACAGCTTAACTAGATATTTCTAGAAAGAGTCGATGGAAAAATATATAAACATGTCCCCTAGCATTGGGGGGGGACAGTGCTATTCTGGGTTGGTAAGCCTACAGAAGTTACATGAATCAATTGCGTTCTTGCACGTTAGATAAGGAACGTAATAGTCTTAAACTGACCTACTAACCACATTAACAAAGTGTAGGCTTTAGTGAAGTAATATGGCAACAGTACATTTTTGCTAACTTGCTAACTACTTAAAAAAAATAAAAAAAGGAATAACACTAATCAGCTGTAAAATGTCCATTACTAATCTAAGGCTGGCTGCCCGATTTTGAATGAACACTGGCTAATCAGTAGTTTAGTATGCTTTTCAATAACATGTGACTTCAGGCTAGCTGCGATAGAACAGCATATTTTCATCTGCGGGATTGCACTGTACTTAAAAAAGCACTGTAGGTCTTGTATTTTGTGGTTAACTCTTGTATGCATTTATCTCTCTCTGTGATGTGGATAATTTAAATCAAGCTGTTTGACTGCTTCAGGTACTATTTTATCAATAAAAACCTTAACATTATAAAGCTTCCATTCATTTTGTGGTGGTGGTAGTCTAGTGTCTAGTGGGTAAGGAACAGTGCTTCCAGACGGAGCACCGGAGAGTCATGGGTTCGATCCCCGGGTCTGCCACCATTGTACCCCTGAGGAAGGTACTTAACCCTGAGTTGCTCCAGGGGGAATGTCCCTGAAATAGTTAAGTACTTGTAAGTCGCTTTAGATAAAAGCATCAGCTAAATGTAAATTTTGGTTTTATTGTCAAAATGCATTGTGTCCATGACGTCCCAAAATCAACATTTACCGAATATAAATAACACAAAGTGAAGCATGTGAATGGGTCGTCGTGGAGAAGTCAATAGTCACCAGCCATAGCAACCAGATCAATCTCTCCACTGATTGCCACATTGGGCATTGCAGCATTTGTAGAATGTCGTCATCGGTTCATCTGCAGACCTGGTCTGAATCTGCATGAAGTATGCCCGGAGATGCCCGCACTTGGGACAGGTTTCTGGGAGGAAAAAAACACATACTTTGCATGAAACAGGACTCCAAGATAAAGGATATAAACTTTAAAAAAAAAATGTGCATACTATAAAACCAACGGGTGCTCGGGTGTTAAAAGTGATGAGGCAACTGACCAGGAGTGGAGTCCACATTCTCCCAGGCGGCCGCACCGCCGAGGACGTCGTCGACTTCTTTAAGTTTAGGATAATTCCTGTTGTTTACCTTTTAACGGAAAACACGTGTCCAACGGACACATTCAGAACAACGGCCCACTGTGTATGCAAAGTAATGCACATATTGCACTGACTGCGATGCCTACCTTTCGTGTGATGTTGTGTACGTAGGGGCACGTGTTGCAGGCGAACCTGAGGCACTTCTGTCCCTCTTCCACAATCAAAACATTCCCACACGTTGGGCAGAAAAGGAGCATGTTGTTTGTTTAATGCCCGGCTAAACGGCACCAGGGTTAACTCATTTGAATACACGGGTTGTTAATATGTCCAGATTACCCCCCCACCTCCCGCCACCAAATGCTTTTAGATGGATGTTTTAATAACTTATTCGCATGTACGTGTGGAATACACTGGAGACGCGGAAGCATGCCGGAAGTGGCCCATGCGGTGCAACCTATTTTGATGCTCGGTGTGAAACAGGATTTAAAAAGAAGACACAATATTGATAATGTAGTAAAACGATAAAGTAAAAAAAAATTAAAATTACATATATATATATTTTTGATGTGAGATCATTTAAATATTGTTTAACTTTACAAGCGGACTACAACGTTGAATAAAAGTTATAGCTATAGTTTGTTTCCCTCCGGTATGATATGTGTGACGGACACTCTCATGTTGATTCCTGCATCTGACTTGAATACATTCAATCCTTAGATTTAAACAACAAGGCTTTATTTCTGTAAACAAACACTATTTTGTTCTGGGTGTACTATGCATTTTGTTCCGGTGAATATTATCCCAACTGTTCACTGGTTTTCACAAAAGGACCAGTGCATCACATTGTGATGCAAGATGATGATGATGATGATGACGGAGCTGGATGAAACCCCTGCAGATGTAACACCCTCTGTGAAAGATGAAGAGTTAGAACAAGGAGCGGAGACGACGGACTTGATGGAGGACGCAGAGGAAGACGAGGAAACACTCCCCCACTCGGAGATCTTGGATATCTTCGAGGAGGGTCTTGCTCGCCTTGTGCAGGATCCGTTACTTTGTGATCTTCCCATTCAGGTTGGCTGCACACTAATGACACGAGCACACCGTGTTCCCTTCTCTAACTCTGTTTAACAAACACGTGATCTCCATCTAAAGGTCACCTTGGAGGAGATCAATTCGCAAATCGCTTTGGAGTATGGCCAGGCGATGACTGTCAAGGTCTTGAAAGCAGACGGCGAGACCATGCGTAAGTTTAAGTAAAAAACAACAACTTGTATTGTATCCTGTCATGATGATTTTTTTTTACACATCATCTTGCCCAATAGACAGTGTGACACGTTCGTCTTGCGTAGTCATCATCAGTGGATTGTCAACAGCTGCTACCTTGTGTTGTTCTTCCCCATTAGCTATAGTGGTGGTGCAGAATGCCAGTGTGCTGGATCTGAAGAAGGCCATCCAGAGGTTCTTGGAGCTGAAACAGCAGCGCGAAGGAGGGGTGAAGCACGTGAGCTGGTGTGCAATCTAATACGTAATACCTGACAATTGATGATAATAGCATTTTCTCATTGACATGGTGACATTCTGAAATGACATGTTTTTATTTTGTTTTACAGGAGATATGTCTGGAGGACTTACACGTTAGTATTCCAAGGGGAAAGGCTGGAAGACGACAACACAAGACTGAAAGAGTTGAGTGTAGAAGCTATCAGATTCTCTCGAATGCCATGCTCCCAAGTCTTGACTCATGATTGATCATTGATCATAATTGTCTTGTGTCTGTGTTTCTTTCTATAGCTACGGAATCAGGAACAGAGATGAAGTGACGTTCATGAAGAACCTCAAGAAAAAGTAGCTGTTTGTGATACCTTACACTGGAGGGTGTTGATAGTAGCAAGTACAGCGTACATACTTGAATCCAATGCTGTACTAAAGATAGAAAATATATTAATTTGATACATTTTTGTCAACTTTTTGTAAAACTATCTTTTTTTTTTTACACCCAAGTGTTAAGACATTTACAGCAACTGTAAACCTATTTGTTGATCTCTATGAGATCAATACATTTTTAAATGCTGGATTTCTTGATTATGTGTCATCTTTGAATATGTATAAATAAATGAATAATACATTTGGTATATTAATATTTCATTAAATTTGAATAAACCTGACTAAAATGGTTTTAGTCTGTACATGCTGTGATGACTATTCATCAATTATATATAGTTTTTTCAACTGTTAGATATTTGAAGCATCACTCTCCGTGTTATTATCTTATGACAACCTTTCATAAGGATAACACAAATTCAGTCACATGTTGCATGATCATTTTAGTTGATACACATTACATAAATATCACAAATATTGTAGCTATTTACAAACAAATCGGGAAGCTTTACATTTGTATAAAATGTATATTATATAAAATATATACAGCAGAGAAAGTAAAGCATACCATATGTAACTAGAAAAAAAGACTCCAGCATAGTCCCTTTTAAAGGAATGTATAATTTGGCTAGTCAAATTAATGACCTAATGGCTTTCATGACAATTTAGAAGTCAATGATTTAAAGCAATAACTAGGATTAACTTTTTTACCACCATTAACTTTAGCTGATCATTCATAACTAATGCATGGTTATATAACCGTTTTATTTTATGACATTTTTGGTTGAAATTATTTTGGCATTTTCATTTAGTGCAGTCATTCTTTGTTTCTAGTTGGAGTCAGTAGATGTCACTATAATACAACAATACTGGAGATGAATTCAGTTAATCAGACAAATCAGAAGTTGATTCAATAAAATCGACCGCAGAGAGTCCATACTATAAATAAAATACATTCACAAAATGTCACTAAAAACTATGCTCCCATTGGGTGATACTTTTTATTTGTATGAATAAGTTGACATCGAAATATTAAGCCTATCCACCAATTCACATTACCGATTGTCAAATTCAATTTACATAGAGGGACATTATTATTAATAACAATAATAATAATAATAACAGCAATAACACTAACTGGTTCAGTGTTTGGAAGGGCCCTTTGTCGTTCACTTGCACACCGCTTGTGTTGATCCTATTTAGAAAAAAAAAGACATTTATTTTCAGCTAATGCTGTTTTTAACCATAAGTAAATACAAGGGACATGTTTACATATGTTTGGTATTTGACATGGTTTGTTTTTATTGCTTTCTGTATCACGTAGAGTCAGATAGCTGTAGTGCTGCTAGTGCAGACTGCATTGTTACGAAAACTCTGAAAAGTGCATTAACCCATTTTGTACCATTTTTTTTACAATACCGGAAAGATGATTTAGACATTAGAGGACACACGGAAAATATAAAGTCGACAATCGTTTGATACCAGGTGGTATAGGTCAAAGTTGAAAGCTGGTGGAAAAACTACTCACATCTACTGAAGTAGAAGTAAAAAACATGTAAAAACATTACGTACATAACATAAAGCCTGTCACTGAACTTTTTACTCAAATAAAAGTATTACAATATCAAATGTACTTATGTCGTTAAAAAAATGTATAAAAAGTTAAAATACTGCATCATAACATTTCACATTCCACCCTGGATATGAAATGATCCAGTTTTGGTTGGCTTAATAGTTTCCTCTTATTGTTAGCAGAAAAATAATTAACAGGCTGATGGTTTAGCAGGTTTGAAAAAGCCTCCCAATAATACAAAACACAAAAGTCAAAAATATTTGCTCTGAAATGTAGTGGAGAACAAGCCAAAATTCTTTCAAAATATTTGAGTTAAAAGTAAAAGTAATTTCAAACCCAGCATTTGAGGTGACCATGACCGTGAAGTGATTTTTCAATGTGTAACAAGTGCATAATTAATGTGCTCACAAAACACCCGCAGTGTATTCCACATCCCATGGAATAATACAACTGCTTACTACACCTTGAAGATAACACTCGGGAAAGCTAGCTTGAAGCTAGGAAAAACTAGCTAGGAAGAGTTAGCGTGAATGCTCGGGAAAACACAAAACTATACACTTTATCTTTCTGGAAAAATACAAACTTCGTTCCTCTTAAATAACCATGACGTGATCGGGAATGACAACAAAGTGGCCTTAATCCCAGTTTAACTGAAATTCGTGGGATTCCAGGAACTCAGAGGAGAAGACCACTGCTTCTGGAGACATTTCCAGGTGAGCGGCCGCTTCCTCGTGGCCATGTGACGGTAAGGTGCTGAGGTCCAGCCAATCCATAGTGTCCAGGTTGGCGCTGTGCAGGTGGCCAGCCGAGGGTAGCGTGTTGTTGTCGTCACTGAAGTCCAGCTCCATGTTACTGACTAGCGGATGCTCGAGCAGATGTTTGTGCAGCGTGCCTTCTATCAGCGTCTCCATGGTTACCAAGGCCATCAAGCCGGACGAGGTGTTGAGCGTAGCGTCTGGGGGCTGTGCAACTTGGATCTGGGCCGGGGGGCGGGACAACACTGTATTGATTGGCAGGGTGGTGACGTTGGCCTGTCTGATGAAGGGTGTGATCTCTAGAAATAGGAGGACACAGATGAGTGACATATGTGCGACTATCAACTCTACTGGAAATATTAAATCTGCTACACCATCTTGTCGTTTTCTTACCTCCACTTTCAATCAACACGTCAAACAGGTCGTCCATGTGTTGGCTGAGGGCGGTGGGTACCTGCAGGATGAAACATGAGTTCATGAGTTATTTTGAATACATTTGTGGTATGATACAGTGGCTTGAGAATCTGTTCCTTTACCTGCATTACAGTTTGCATGCAGCGGGTCTGTTTGACAGCATCCTCGTAGCGCGGTGGATCTTTACATTTGGACATCATGGTGGGCTATAAATGATTAGGAAAATCAAATAAAAACATTAAATGATCATGTTTAACGTCCGATACACCTCTTGTTTGATACCTACTCCATGTCCACATTGCTTATGTCACATTGTGTACAGAACAATCTGAGAAATACGAACATTTCGTGACAAAAACCTGATCAAAAGTTAGCATACAAAGCATACAATCTGCTAAATGACTAAATGTGAATGTATTGGGCAATTTCGGGTCAGGATGGTTGGTGAAAGTACTTGCAGGGCATCTACTCACAGGGGCAGTGTTGAGTAAATGTTGAGATCTGTCTTCTTTGGCTTGGCTCTGAGTGGCCGTCACCTGGGAACTGAGGCCTGGGGAGGTGCTCAGTGGACTAGGCTGTGGAAATATCAGCACATAGGCAGGCACAATTAAACACCCTCTTAGAGGTGTGCAAGAATTTGGTGCAGATACGTGCTAGATGAGGATATTTCAGGATGTTTTTTGGCCTCCCAAATGTCAATCAAGATTGGATACATGCCTAAACCGGGCTTTTTTCATTCCAAACTCTATTTATATCCCTGTTGGATATATACAGTATCAGGCCACATTCATTTTTGTACTGTATTGTTGCAAAATCTTGGCACTGTAAGAATGGCTCTGTGCCGTGATTTGCGTTAGTGATTTTGCCCAGTTTATCCCATTCCATACATGCTACTCAATCATAGCATAACTGTTCTGTTCCATACCATAACTGGCACTTAAAGATGACCCCCCCCCCCTCCCAAAGTTTAACTCAGCATCCTCCAAATCATAACCTTGGACCACCTCTTACATATGGGTTTGAAAAAAAATGAATACTGATTATGAAAAAGGGATGCAAAAAGTCAGGGATGCCCTTTCTTACCTGTGTCCCAGGACTGGGGCTGCTACACTGCTGTTGTGATGAACCAGAGGCTTCATGCTTCTGTGGCAACAGTCCTTGAGTCTGGTTACTGTCTGACCCCACACCGGTTACGGCTGTGTGTTGCCTGTCGTCCGGCAGCTTGACCGCGGCCGTGGATCCAGGCTGAAGTAGTCGAGTCCCCGGCTGCAGTGTTTGAGTCTGAGGCAACCGTTGACAGGCTAAAAAGAACTGCCGCGGGGGACTCTGTCGGTTTTGCTCTTGGGCCCTGTCCGGTTCTACTCCCCCCGGGAGACCTACAGGAGAACCACAGAACTCCTCCTCTTTGACCCGAACGAGAAGCAAAGGGCTCGGCCGAGGGGCGCTCTCCTCCTGACTGCACCGTTTCTCCACCTCCAGCTGCATCTTCAGCTCTTCCACCAGCTTCTGCTCACGCTCAAGCTGCCTCATCAGCTCCTCGATCTGACGCTCCTTCTCATGGAGACGCTGGTCCTTCTCCGAGCTCCGGCTCCCGCCGTGGTGGCATACCTCCTCCGGGGTAGACGAGAGCCGTGGGGAGCCGCCAGGAGGAGAAAAGTGTGTCTCTGGGTCTGTTCCGCCCCTTTCATCCAGGCCCATCCTGGACACCTTGAAGGCTACCGGGGACACAGGGGGAGTGGACCTGGGAGTGTTTTCAGACTTTGGGACCCTGGTGGTCATGGTGCTGCTGGTGATGGTGGTGGTGGGTGAGACCATCTCCAAGGCAGGCTGGCCGCCCTTTGATTTCTCGTGATGCGACCGGAGCCTCTCGACGAGGTCATTCTTGGTGCCGGAGACGAGAAGACCCCTTAGCTTCAGTTCCGCTTTCAGCTCGGCCACCTGGAGATTTTAAAAGAAGAACGCCGTGCCTTAACGGATCTTAGCATCGCTAAGATGCTACTTTATTAGCAATCATTCAATCAAACTGCCAGGCATAATATCAGAGAAGGGTGTCACCTTCATCTCATCCAAATTGTAGGGTAAGTGATCTGACATGCTAGGGGGCGGAGTCCGGTTGGAATGCGCCGGGCCATCGCTAGTGATAAAGGCAGCATGCGCAGTTGAAAGGTTAGTCACATTTGCCTTCTCCCCCCTTTCCCCGCTCTGATGTAAATAAACAAGAAAACATGAGGGAGTACACACAAACACAAAAGACATTCTTGTATAGCGGACAGCGACCTTTCACCCTCAATGACGGCAGACGGGAAACATATGCTGCGTATTGTACAGACAGGCCGCAGCTGTGTTGGAAACATCCAACGGACATCTTTAGTCCAAAACGATTTGATCAGAGTTTGCAAAGGAATCACAAATGCCGTTCATGTTAGAGCAACTGAAATGTTCTCGGCCAATTAAAACAACAACAATAATAACAACAACAATAATAATAATAATAATACATTTGGCGCCACAAGCTAAATCCCTGGCATTGTTAAGTGCTTTCGGAGGGTTGATGAAGGTACCTCAGCGTGGCAGGCTGCTGGACGGCGGGGCAGACGTAGCGCTGCTGCTGCTGCTGCTGCTGCTGCTGCTGGTGCTGCTGGTGGTTCAGGATCTGCAGCTGCAGGAACTGCTGCTGCTGCTGCAGGAGGCGCACGTAGGCAGAGTCCAGGGGGGCCCCGTGGCTGGCGTCTTGCTTCTGGTCGGGGGGGACGTACTGGTGGTACTTGAGCTTCTTCACGCGTGACTTGGGGTCTTTGCTGCCTTTCTTGCCCCGGTTTTTATCACTGCCGCCGCCGCCCGACCTGGGCTGGCTTTGCTGTTGGAGCGGAGGAACACAAGGAGGGGGGGACGGGACAGAATGAAGCTATAGCGAAGGTTCGGACAGGAAGACTACTTTCCCTTTAAGAGATCCCCTCTGCACGCTGAGACGCAGCAAACCTCTGCGGGACGCCGCTACACCTTTAAGAGATTCAAATCTCCCCCGCTGTCATCAAAGCATTCAGGAAGAACTCATTCTAAACCAATCACAATGATACCTGTCAGTATGAGTATGGGCTGCTTGCCTCTCTTCTCTGTGTCTTTCAGATGCTACCTTCATGCGAACCCACCTCCACCCCATCTCCACCGTACAAAGAGGTTCATCATCCGGCCTACGCCACAGCATCAGCACCAGCCCAGTCCAGTCCCATCACCACCAGCGTCAGGACTCCATGTAGCGGGGGGATTATTGATCTCCTACATCTATTCCTCGATTCAAATATAAATAAACTATCATTCTCCTGATTGAACCATTATAGGGGCAGGATAGTGACCAGCCAAAAGCTTCTGGGTTCAAATCCCCAATGTCTGCAGTGTACCTGTGGGCAGCATCCCCGAGAGCAAGATGTCTAACCCCCTACCTTTCATTAATGGCTCTGTATCTAAACATCGCTGCACGTTGCCTTGTATAAAAGTGTGCGCTAAATAGTGAAAAAGTAACAACTGGAGGATGAGTGAAGGCTCTGTCTGATCTCCAGCCAGCGCTCTGAGGCAACTCACTGCGAGTCACGTAAACGGAGCATTACCATTTCATCTAACCGGGGGGGGAAGACGTTGCCAAAACACCAAGAGAGAAAGTCAGGATGTGGAAATGGGGAGTAGGAAGTGGCTGTAATGTGGTCCTTATTGTTTTACCACCTGGAATCCAAGCAGGCACAGGAAAATGCCTTGTTCATTCAAGTAGGGTTATGTATGGCCGTAACTTTGCTGAAATCGTTCAAATATCCGATTGCGTGGTTAAAAGACAGTTTGACTTTAAGCCCCTGAGGGTGACAATTTATTCACTCCTTGCTTTTTCGTTCATTGGCCCGTATTTCACACACTCTTATTATGAACGCTATTTGACCCCATTCAGAAGAATATGCGCAGCTGGTCTCGTAGTTAAACTTCCTTCTGACACCTTTCTTTGCGTCGCTTCGGCTAAGTGCAGACTTTAAACCCACCCTTTAAACCGATGGGCTTTTCGGTCTGACGAAACACAGATCCTCCGTCCTCACTTATTAGATATTCAAATATTCAAGAATGTTCACTTCAACAGTAATGAGCGATGACTGGTTTTTAGGGAATTCAACAAAAACGAAACAGACCCGCTTCGATTGCTCAACTCAAATGGATAATCTTTTTTGTTACGAATGAATCCCAGGCCCACCTTGACAAGAATAGGCCCTCGAACAGGAGGGGCCGCTGTAGCGAGAGGCTGCAGGGCGGCCAGATGCTTCTTCTGCTGTTCTGCGGTGCGGCCAAGGGTGGGTGAGTCTGAGGAGGACTTGGAAGCGAGCGGAGACCTGGTCTAAGATAACCACAGACCGAAGATAAAAAACACATGACGGATTCAGCAGGAGGGAACAGCAAGCGGGCTTATTAATCATCATCATCATCATCATCACCGTCTCACACCGGGGGGGAAGAACAAGAAGAACAAGAAGAACAAGAAGATATTTACTGGAACAACTGGAGTCACACAGCTGTGTTTGTTTGATCTGTTGTTCCCTTAAATCAAAATAAATAAAATGTGTTTTTTTTCTTTTTCGATCGTCTTTTTTAATATCTGTGTGCTGTATGCGTATATATGTGCAGGTCACCGTGAACATATATATATATATGTCCGTAGTAACTTTGTGAAGGTACGATGCAGATATAATACAAATGCGTAACAGCAACAATACAGAAGTCAGGAGTCCGTCTGTGCATACTAAACGTGTTCACCGGTTCCCGGTGCTCCTTACTTACCAACACGGTGTGGTGGTTCGGACAAGCAGGAGGTGAACTAGACTCTGTCCTCGCGGCCTCTCTCGGTGAGGCGGACGTGCCTTGTTGTGATGTTGCCTCCGAGGTCTGCTCTGCAGAGTCTGCAGCCGGTTGGGAATCAGTACTGTTCTCATCAAAGTTGTACACATCCTGTATTTTAGGGTCATTCCCCCGGTCGGCTATGGGAACAATTAAAAGCAAAACAAAAACAAAAAGAGCATTCATTTTGAATCATCATCGCTGTACTGATCTGTGTCTTTGTCTGTTTTAAAATCTTTAAAAGAGTTATTTTGGATATCTAGTCATTTCTTAACATTATTATATATGTTCAGTAACAATAGGGTGATGCGTTCTCGTTTTACTTGTAATAATAGTGTAGAGCTGCGGAAATGAGAGGAATCAAATTTTAGTGTTATGAGGCAATTTAAATAGTCAACAACTGAGGTACAGATATTGTGGACCTATGGGATTTAGATTGCATTATTACATAAATATTACCCAGGTTAACAAAAAATGTGTCGCCTGTAGCATGCATTTATTCCACCCTGCTTCGCGTTCTACACAATTCTCAAGCCTATTCAGAATACGTTTGACTCACTTATCAGATCTGCTTCAAACTCCTAGCAGCCGACGCACACTTGGGTGAAACCACATGAATGTGCTTCCTGAGACAGCCGGCTATTCTGCTCTACCCAGGAACTCTCTCCCTGCACACATCCACCGATGAGACCACACCATCTGCCCCGCGTGTCTCCCGTTTCCCCTCTTGCTGTGTACTGTTTTGAGTGTCTTCATTGTCCTGTTTATTTAGTATTTATTTACTTAACTGACGTGAACTCGCGTTTACATACTGCACTGTAAGAGGACCTCGAGTGTCCCGAAGGGGCGGCAAACAAACACAACGTCTGACTGTAACAATTTGCAGATTCTTCTTGTTATTATCACAGCTGTATGACTTACGATTGTTATATATATATATATATATATATATATATATATATACACGACAACAACGGTGTGTGATGGTCATGTCTCTCTACCAATCGGAGTGTCCTTGGCGGCGACAGGCAGAATGTTCTTCTCCACCAGCTCCAAGGGACCGGGCCGCTGGGCCAGCTTCTCGTTGAGGTCGTCGGCCAGTCTGGCTCTCTTCAGCCTCATCTGGGTGGCTTGCAGGGAGGGCTCAGCCTGCGTCTCTGTTAGCACACACACACACACACACACACACACACACACAGAGACATCAGCAAAAACTGTCCAGTCGGACCGCACAAGACGACCACGAATCTACTTTGTGTTTATCTGTTGGAAAATACAAATAACAGAAAGAACGAAGACAGGCGAGATGAGTGTGTGTCCGAATAAGTGTGCTTTGATTACCTTGCAGGATGTGCATGCGGACCAGCTCAGAGCGTTCGGGTCTGTTGCAGATCTTGTGCTTCAAGAAGTTCCCGGTCTGGGGAGTGAAAGGAGGTATGAGTATTAAAGTGTTTCCGTCAGCCTCTGTTCATTCAACCCAACGTTGCCGTTCTCACCCTGGCTCTTTCCAGGTGGCGGATCTGCTCATGGAAGGCTGCAGGCATCTTCAGCGCTAAAGGGAAGAAGGTTCATAAACTTCATATTCACCGTTCCCAATAAGTCATACGGACATATTGTCACACTGGCCCAGACGATCTGTTGGTATTTTATTGACATTACATGAGTTAGAGGTTTTTAACTTCCCGGGTCATTTCCCGTTTTACATATCTTTGTTGTGAAATAGTAGCAGCCACACGACATTTCCTCGAGGTCGGCTTGCTTTGGGATCGTGGCCATTTGTGTGTTATGACTTAGTCACTGTAACCTTTTATTTTCAAATGTCAGTTGTGAAGTAGAGCGTAGACAGTTACGTATAACCGCAACACGGGCGTGCAGTCAGTTCTATTTCAGTTACTTGTGTTTGTGGTGCTCATTTACGAGTGTCCATTTTAGTTACCAGTGATGATGCTAACAGTTTGAGTGAAACTGTTAGCTTCAGTGCAGATTCAGTCACTGTAAGGCAAGGCCAGATTCCCAGACTAGCCACCTCGGCCATTATACGCTCCATTAGCTTTTAGCACTCATTTCCTTGGAGGGGGGGGTCAGTATTGAGGAGTATGGCATGTCAGTGGAACAAAGCAAAACATTCTTGCTCATCACCCAAAACCCTGGTGAATACCTACCATAATCTGTGTGTGTACGTGTGCGTGTGTGTGTGCGTGTGTGTGTGTGTGTGTGTGTGTGTGTGTGTTGTCTGGGGAGAGTCCGATGGTGAAGCCAAGCCACAGAGGGGGGTTAACTGACCCGAGTGTGTGACTCATGTCGTCATCTGGAGCATGACTCAAGCAGCTATCTCAACCCCCAGCAGTGACCAAACACACAGTTCTCCCTCTGCTCTGTCTCCACCCACGGAGGACATGTTTATAACTAACAGATACCAATAATATCCTCGGTGCTAAGTCAGAGGCAGGGGACCTCGACCGTGGCGTCTTTTGAGAGTGAGAGTGAGAGTGAGAGAGAGAGACAGAGAGACAGAGAGCGAGAGACAGAGACAGAGACACAGAGAGAGAGAGAGAGAGAGAGAGACCAAACACACAGTTCTCCCTCTGCTCTGTCTCCACCCACGGAGGACATGTTTATAACTAACAGATACCAATAATATCCTCGGTGCTAAGTCAGAGGCAGGGGACCTCGACCGTGGCGTCTTTTGAGAGTGAGAGTGAGAGTGAGAGAGAGAGACAGAGAGACAGAGAGCGAGAGACAGAGACAGAGACACAGAGAGAGAGCGTGCAAACTCCACACTGAAAGGCCCCATATGGGTCTGCAAAGCCGCTGGGCCGCTTCTTCTTCTTCGCTAACGCTAACCACCACCACCACCAAGGTTCCCGCTTGGCTTCAGGTCGCTACGCCAGTGCGGTGTCTGTAACTACCGGTTAGGCCTACGACTTGTTATTATCCTCGGCAGTGTTATACTGCTACAGATTAACATGGGATAATGTATTAAAAAGGCACGGCATGGTATAACCATGATGTACACGCACGCACGCGCGCTAATGGCTTTATTTGGTGTGTTGACTTATCGTTACATTCTATGTTATTATGGATGATTATATTTATGATCAGAATGGATGCCAGTGTGGTGCCACATACTCACGTGGCATGATGCCCTGTTCCACAAGCTGCTCCCGGCTGCGTCTCTGCTGCAGACAGAGCTGCAGGACTGTGGGCGAGAGACACACAGAGAGAGAGAGAGAGAGAGAGAGAGAGAGAGAGAGAGAGAGAGAGAGAGAGAGAGAGAGAGAGAGAGAGACACAGAGAGACAAAGAGAGACAAAGAGAGAGAGAAATCATTCCTGCTGACTCGCCTGTGTCCTTGGGGCATAAACCCGATAACCTCCTTGAGTGTGTGTGTGTGTGTGTGTGTGTGTGTGTGTGTGTGTGTGTGTGTGTGTGTGTGTGTGTGTGTGAGATCATTATCCTCCTAGTCTTCATCGGCATGATGGCCTACCTGACCTCAGTTCTGACCTATCAGAGCCCTCGGC
>OOFB01029997.1:17913-25413 GCA_900323305.1 Trachyrincus murrayi
CCGCGCACACACACACACACACACACACACACACACACACACACACACACACACACACACACACACACACACACACACACACACACACACACACACACACACACACACACACACACACACACACACACACAATTATTACAATTACAATTATTTATAGTAAATGTTACGATTTCCCCCATTGGACATGAATGCAGCTTCAGCCACATTAATTAACAATGAACTAGTTGCTATTTAGCTATTTAGCAGACTACCTGTATGCATCTCTGTGAGAATCTACTTGTGCATGTGTGTAAATTGACTTGTGTATATGAATCTGTCCAAGTGTGTGCACGTTGAGTGTGTACGCTGAGTGTGTGTGTCGGAGTGTACGTGAGAGTGTGTGTGTGTGTGTGTGTGTGTGTGTGTGTGTGTGTGTGTGTGTGTGTGTGAGACACGGTTCCTCACCGGCGTCGGTGCGGGAGGGGGCGGGGCCACCTCGACCACGCCCGTCTCCACGTAGTCCTTGAAGGCAGCGATATCGCTCTCCTTCTCCACGATGATGCACAGGGGCGCACCCAGCGGGACGTCCCGCGTTCCCTCAGCGATGATGATCTTGGCCAAGTAGCCTTCTTCCTGCACCTCGAAGCCTTCACACGGACACACACACCCAGTGTAGTTTCATGTAGTTACTTACTTTACCTAAACTGTTTAGCTTGTTACGCTAGCCATTATGTCTGCCCGTGATGGCGCCCATTGTTTATGCGATTTGAAGTTTAATTATGTCAGTCGTTGGCTGCATTGTTAGCTGAAGGTTAGTTTGTTTGTCACTATGGCAACCAAGACGTAGCAATCTTTTTTTCCCCAAGCGTGAGTGTTTCCATTGGTGTGTAGAAGCACCCGATACGTTGCGTTGGTGACTCTGGCGTGTTCACTTGAGACACGGCCGCACACCGCGTGCCACCCACTCCATTGTTTTCCTGTGGCAGGGGAGGGGCAATGCGCCCGACCTGGCGGCGGAGGGGACTTGCGTCGAAGTTGATGTTATTTAAACTTTGACCTGGAGCGCCGCAAGACATAAGGTGCCAACCAATGGACGTGCAGTGCAGTCCAAGAAGCCAGAGTGTTTTGAGCCGCAGTTGATTTTGTGTGGGTTTTAAACACCGCCGTGCTCGACCAAAAAAGTGCACCAGGGGGTCAGTGTCCGAGGGCGGTGTCTTACCGATGGTGGCCTTGTCCGTCTCGATCTCCGCCAGCAGGTCGCCTTCGCTCAGCTTCTCCCCTACCTTCTTCTCCCAACGCTGCACCGTGCCCATGGTCATGGTGGGGGAGAGGGCAGGCAGCTGGATCTGGAACACACACATACATATGTGTCTTCCATATGATCTGCTGGTGAAAGATTTCCTGGTGATTTCATCGTTATGGTTATGCTGGTGATCATGGTTTGTCACGGTGATTAAGATAGTGATTATTGTGGTGGTTTGTGATGGTAGTTTGGCGACAGCAGTTCGCCATGGTGATCGTAATGGTTATGGTTATGATGGCGTTTGGGATGGTGACCGTGGTTATGACGGGATGATGTTATTGTAGTGGTGGTTATATTGGTCATGTTGGTCTCGGGTCACCTTGAGGTGAGTTGGGTAGGAGCTCCCTGGGGCAGGAGCAGCAGCCGGAGGAGGAGGAGTAGAGGCGGCAGGTGATGAAGATGCTTCAGAGGCCCTCAGGGAGTCCAACGTCAAGTCCTTAAAGGCTGCGATCAGGTCCGGACTACCAGGACAACACACACACAGTAGACATAAAATAGAAATGTAATGTACAGCATATGTACAAAATAACAACCGCTGACAACGTTTGGATGAAGAAATATTGAACAGCGGTGGGTAGATGAAGATAGAAACAGGTCAGTTTGAAGCAAGAGGAACAATAAGTGGTTTAAACACAACATCATTATTTAACAGAATCACTTTGCCCCTATAAACACCCAACATTTACCTTTTTTTAAATGGCTTCCGGATTTGTGGAAAAAATAACTAAGCTCTCCCCGAGAACCCTGAAAACATCCATCCGGAGACAGTTAACGGACACAGAGACAGGTAGACACAGGAAACGGAGAGCGTAGAGTTCAAGTGAAGACCTTTACTGACTTGTCGACGGTGATGCAGATGACGTCGCCGATGTTCACGTCTCTGGTCCCTTCCGCAACCAGGATCTTGGCTAGATAACACTCCTCCAGAATCTCAAAGCCCACCGTGGCCTTGTCCGTCTCCACCTGCACATGGACCAGGAGGATCAGGTGTCAGTAAGAGTAAGAGTATATCTGGCGCGCGCTCTCTCTCTCTCTCTCTCTCTCTCTCTCTCTCTCTCTCTCTCTCTCTCTCTCTCTCTCTCTCTCTCTCTCACCCACCTCGGCTATGAGGTCACCCTCTTCGATCTTCTCCCCCTCCTTCTTCTCCCAGCGAGCGATGGTTCCCGTCTGCATGGTGGGAGACAGAGCCGGCAGCTGCACCTGTCAGACACAAAAAAACAAAACAAGTCTGAAGAGCAGGAGGGTGACAAGTAGGATGCAGTGGCTAGGGTGTCTCCCAGCCAAAAGGTACTGGGTTCGATCCCCAATGTCCAAAGCCCAACCTGTATGCATCCTTTAGCAAGATGCCCTAACCCTGCCTGCTCCATAAAGACATGCATTTGAATTCACTGTGATAAGTCGCTTTGGATAAAAGAGTCTACTAAATGACTAAATAGTAAGAGTAAATATAACGGTTGATATGTTTAATGACAGAGATGTGGGTGTGGGCTTTACAGTAGTTGTAACCTTACTCGCAAGTGCACATGTGCAGAAAGAAAGACACAGTCACAAATTAACCTTTATCAGATCTGCTCCATTACGCACCACAGGTGTCAATGGAAAACTTGTCAACTAACGATCCCTCATTGAAAAGCCTAAACTCCTCTAATCTAAACGGGACACTAGATCAGTATTACCTGGCCGCATCTCTGCTATAAGGTCATGCTGTTAGGCTAACGTGGCTAACGTTGTGTGTGGTTAACAGCCTAATAACGAAGGGTACCTTCTGGTGTGGTGGCAAGCTATAGAACCGCTTGGTCTGACAGCCTGCGATCGGAGAACACCGCAGAGTGGAGGACATTGAATGGGAATAGACGACACTCTTGGTGCCATGGTAGGCAGCCCGGGTGGTCGCTGCGGAGTGAAGCCGTCTGGAGCGACAGCTCCCGGATCCAGAGCGCGTACTGAGCGCAGCAGGGCCCTGGAGGGCACGGGGAGAGGGTAGACCAGCGGTCGGCCTGAGCCGCAGGATTAACCGGAACATCTCGTCGGAATGGAAATACTACACGGATCTAGTAAATTATGTACGCGTTAACCACATGCATCAGAGTAAAAGTGCTACGTTACTTCTGTCCCCCGAAACCCGCCCGTGCTGCTCACTTTCTAATGACCTCCCAGCCCAAAACACAACGCTTTACGGTAGGTCTGTGTCCTACGGGGGTTGCCAGGTCTGACAGCTGGACTCCTTTGTAAAAGGAGCTCACCTGGAAGCACTTCACCGAGAGGTTACTAGCCGTGTTTAACGTTTTTGCTTTGCTTCTTATGAACGACATTACAATTAGAATAAATTACAGAATAAAATATTGAGGGACTATTTATTATTATTATTTGTATCATGTCGAACATAAATGTGTTAATATGTATCATGTATTATACTGTATCAGTATGTTGTATATATGTAATTAAGGACTATACAATGAACTTTATTAGAATTAATTACAATTATTAATTAACATGTACATATAAAAGGGTCAACTGAATAGTACAATCTGGCATCCCATCCACCGCTTGTTGGAAAATGTCGTAAAATAGTTTTTGCTGCATTGAAGAAACTGACCACATGATGGCAGTATAATGTTAATTGCCCTGTTTAGCGGTCAAATTCATTGGGAAAAGTTTGAGACGCAACCCCATGGATGCAACAACATACAACAAGACGAAGTACACAAAATGCAACTCAAACGTTTAATAAGAAAAATCTTGTTTATTTCACAATACTAAGTATTTCCAACCTTTAATGTTGGAGGCACCATGGAGCCAGTAGATGCACACAAACAAAAAAATAAAAACGAAAAAACATCTCACCTGCAAATTCTAATTCTTATAGGCATTTATGGCATGTATGTAGCTACATCTACCCTAAAGACACACTTCTACAGTCCTGTGGGTGAAGGAAAACATTTAGATTGAGAACAAGTCAATTTTCAGAATGGGAAGTATAGGCTATGACCACCAGCATGTATACCTGAACCCAGTCTTAATCTATCTATCTGTTTGTTAGATACAGACTCTCTGAGACACTGGTTGTCTCGGTAACAAGAGATGTTAATTTTACTGCATAAGATACACACCAATTCTCCTCTGGCAGTTGAACATTTATTGCACGCACGCACGCGCACACACACACACACACACACACACACACACACACAAAGACACACACAAAGACTCAGTGAGGCTTTGTGGTCATATTTTTGACGTACATGCACACACACATTATTTTTTATAAATGCACATACATATCCACATCCTCATGTAAATCTCTCCTCAAACAAACCAATGACGGACCTGAAACATTTTTACAGTAATCTTAGAGAAAACAAACAGAAGTATTTGACCAAAATATTGAAACTACAGTAAGCATGACATCATCCGAGTCTCTATGCACACATCTTCCAGCATCAATGACATACAGCGAAAGTAGTGCATGTGTGTGTGAATGGCTACAATCAGCTTAATGTGAAAACATGTATATGGTTAAATTAGGTTGTTTCTTTTGTCCCATTTGAGCGGTTTGTCTTTTATTAAGTGAGCTTTCGCTTTTTCAAACAAACCATATCCTTATTTTATGGTTGCAAAAAAAAGAAATCACACCGAAGTCTTTCAATAAAGCGAAATAAATTAAAATCTCTAGATCTGATGCGATCACAGGCCTCTTCTAGCATGTGCGCGTGCGCTCACACCCACACACACACACACACACACACACACACAAATCAGACAAGGTAAAACTAAATAATATGTTCAAATAAAAAACGGACCCTCCCATCAGATATGGAAGGATGGAGAACCAGTGGAATAACAATAACCACCAAGAGAAAAAATATTCTGTGAAATAAACTAAGTGCAGGAAACGGTCTGTTCTGCCACCTCACTGTGATGCAAAACTCTCCTCTTTCCACAGAGGTTGTCGGGTTGTGTCTCGCCGGTTAAGAAACCACTTCCCCTCTCGTTGGTTAAGCTGGTGGTAGAATACTGCAAAAAAAATACTACAGCAGACATGGGCACAGAGACTCTACTCTAACCTGTGGAGATTTTCTCCATTTCAGAAACACACTCATCGGCATCATGAATACACACGATACAGTCGTATGACGTGGCTCTCCATTGGCTGTTGGAGAAGTTTACAATGAACACATCGCAATATGATCTCCACTAGAGTATCAGCAGTAGTCTACATTGGTGTGTGGAGTGAGATCTAGAACACGACCCTAACACATGAACCGCCAGAACATCTGAATACTAACGTGTGGCACACCTGTTCTGATGTGACATGGCGGTGGAAATGTTCGGCACAACTCGTGTGCCGAAGCCCTGAAAACAATACAGCAAATTCATCTTCTGGGCTGGGAGGTCAGATCTTACTCTGACCAGGTCCACACGGGAATGTACTGCATTGAGGGGGAGGGGAGGATAATCACTTTGAATTCAATTAATATGTGATCAATAATATTGATCATCAATTCTGGTCACTAAAAATGAAAAGTGGTAGAAAGTTCTTGTATTCCTGCCGTGCCGAACGAGGGGCTGACGTGAAGGTGGAGTAACAGAGAAACCCAGAGGAACATCTCTTGCAGTAGATAAGGCACTAGGCTTTAGGTGTCTGTTTGTCTGTTCAGTCTGTTCGGGTCAGAGGTCTCTTCCTGGGCCACGTCTCTGCTCGGTAGGAGTGGTGAGGTGGTGGGAACCGGCGACTCTGCTCCTCGCGCTAGGTGGGTCTGGGGAGCGGGACAGGAAGTGGCTGAGCACCAATCAGTTTTTTTTCTCACGCTCACACAAGAGAGGGAGGGATGAAGAGAGAGGGATGGAGAGAGAGGGAGTGGGAGGGAGGGAGAGAGGGAGAGATGAAGAGAGAGGGATGGCGAGAGAGGGAGTGGGAGGGAGAGATGAAGAGAGAGGGATGAAGAGAGAGGGAGTGGGAGGGAGGGATGAAGAGAGAGGGAGTGGGAGAGATGAAGAGAGAGGGATGAAGAGAGAGGGAGTGGGAGTGAGGGATGAAGAGAGAGGGCGTGGGAGAGAGGGGGGGATGGAAACTGGGAGAGTGTGGTCCTACCTGTCTTCACCGTGGTCCTCTTCCACCCAGGCTACAATCTTCCCTTCCCAGCCAGGAACTATGGCTCCATCTAGGAACAGCTGAAACACAAGCCTTCGTATGAGACATATCTTCTCAATTGCAGTACAAAGAGCAGCGTCATTGTGACGCAATGACTACATGTCTCTGTCCCCCGCCCACCTCCTCTTTGACGGTGCCGAACTCGGGGTCCAGGGCCTTGAAGTGGTACCTGAGGCTCCCCTCGCAGTTCACCGCCTCCTTCACATCCTTCAGCGTCACCTCCCCCAGCCTGCACACATCCACATCATGTCAGATATGATCATATCACTGTTATTATGCACTACATTCATAACAGAGAGACCGAGAGAGAGAGAGACAGACACAGACAGTTAGACAGATAGACAGACAGACAGACAGACACGGTAGATAGATAGATGAGATAGATATATAGATGGATAGATAGACAGGCTGGCAGAAGGACAGAGAGACACATAGCCATACAGAGAGACGCATAGAAAGACAGACAGATAAAGAGGGACAGACAGGCAGACAGACACATATACACAGACAGAGAGCCAGATTGGCCAACCAACCAACAGACAGGCAGACTGACAGACAGACAGATAAATCAACAGACAGACAGACAGACACTAACCTCTTGGGGATGTGGACGATGGAGGGCGTGGGGGAGTGGTTGGTGAAGTAGAGGACTTTAGTGGAGGAAGAGGAGGAGCTACTGAAGGAGTGGCTGATCTCTGTGTGAAGGAGGACAACAGAGCTGTTATTAAAACATGCCGTTCCCTGTGTGTGTGTGTGTGTGTGTGTGTGTGTGCGTGCGTGTGTGCGTGAGGAAGGTCTTACTGGTGGGCCAGGGGTCAGGATCTGGGGTGGTTGTTCTGTGTCTTGGAGACTTGCCGCGTCCCTGCAGTCAAAGACAAGACACCACTCTGTAGAACATTATTCTCTCAGCAACATGCTGGAGAACCTGCCGGGGAACATAGCGTGGTTCTGCTCCTCACTCAACCTTCTTAAATATAGAGCTACCAAACATAGTGACTCCTAGCAGTGATGTCCTGCAGGATGTGTGTGTGAGAGTGTGTGTGTGTGTGTGTGTGTGTGTGAGAGA
>OOFB01030002.1:0-30098 GCA_900323305.1 Trachyrincus murrayi
TTACCTGTTTAGGGAAGATATTATATATATATATATATATATATATATATATAAACAGTTTGCTGCCATATTAACACACACAACCACTAGGGAAGTGAGCTGAGAAACTAACCACTAACCAGAAAGGCTCCAGTCCAGAAGACAAATAATTTCAACATTACCCTGCTCATGACTATGGATTCAGCTGCTTGCGTTTACTCTTTAAAAATAAACAGAACACAAAAAGGCCAATGATATGAGTCAGGGTCAAGTCGTGTTTTAACACACTTCTTCTAATGAAAGCCTTTTGAGAGATTTTTTTCCCTCTATTCCTAAGTCAACATTTGTGAATTTATGAATCTGAATGAGTCTCTACTGCACACTACCTTCTGCCTTTTAGACGGCGGGGTAATTTCGCAAGACAGAATAACATAACAATTACAGGACAGTTCCTTCCCTTCTTTCAAAAGCACCTTTTGAAAGGATTGTAGATGACCACATTTTCATAATTGAACTAATATGTTCATGAAATCTTGTCATCAGGCTTTAGGACATTTAACACTAAAACTGCTTTCACTAGTAATTGGTCTCTTGGTTGACGTTGTTACAATTCATTTGAAGATTTAAACTTGTGTACAAGTGATGTAAACATGATTTCAACTCTTGTTTACAACATACCAATTGGATATAACATCTATGAAATCTATGAAACATGATATTCTGCAAGGGGTCAGTCCGTGGCACATTACCCTTTGTAATCTATATTCATACGATCCTAAAGTCATACGATTAAGCATGGATTACCTACATTATTATGTAAACGTTCATTAAGTCTCTAAATTACCTACATCTGAATGTGTTATTCATCAGCCCAGAGATACGAGGCTGTGTTTCTCAGAGCTCATTAAAACATGGCATGGTTTTTCAACCCTGTTCTCACTTTTGATCAACCTATAATAAAAGTGTCAAAGTGTACAGCTTGTGCAAACGGCTCGTGCTATAGAGCCTAGAACTAGAGTAGCGACATGGGACCAAATTAACCCCCGGTCTCTCTCTTCCCTCCGTCGGCTTCTACTGTAATTCACGTTAGGGCAAACTCCACTTCGCGACACCATACGACGTGGAGGAATCGCCAACCTTGTCTCTCTCTACATAGAGCTGGGGGTGGTCTCAATAGATACAGCTATACCCTCCCAATTCTTACTGGAGAGACGTGTTAGGTAGGTCATCTCAAGCGCACAACGGCCCTCTCTCTGACTGTGTTTAAATCACCCCTGCTTGTGACATCATCGCTGCGGCTGGCTGTCCAGGCCAGTCCCTCGCACAGCGTTTGATTGGAAGTGAATCTGAACCATGACCACCCATTAGAGCCCACTGCTTCCATCACAGCCACTGACTGGCCCATATAGGGCGCATCCATGCCCAGCGCTGGCCATTACTCTTCCTCACATTTGCCTCTAATGTATTACTACTACTATGATGAACACCGTGGCGATCCGTCTGGGCCTGCACTGACCTATTACAGACCTATTAGGACCAAACTCTGCTGATTCCTACACTCTAGCCATCATCCGCTGTGTTTATGTTAGCATGCGTGACTCATTACCTCATGTCTTCCTGTTGGCCTACACGTTTTAATGCTAACACTACAGCTGGACTCATATGGGCTTGGTTTACTGAAAACAACGGGACAATTATACAAGTGGCAGAATGTCAGACCTTAATGACTTTGATCGCATTTCCTTTTCTCTTAATTTCTTTTTTGGTTTAATTCACTTAAATTCGTTGTTAATGTACTACTACTACTACTACTACTACTACTACTACTACTACTACTAACTGTGCACCCAGTATATAGTGGTTGGTTGTACATCATTACTGTAATGTAATGATGTGTAAGGATTATCCCTAAATTGTGAATCTCTTCTTCTATATATAAATGTGTGTGTGTGTGTGTATATATATATATATATATATATGGCCTGTGTGTTGTTGATCTCCTGTGGGTCGCTTCTGGGGGAGTCTGCACGTGCCCTGCTGAGCTTGTCTGCTTTCATTGAAGCAAACACGACTGCACCAGGCTGACCAATAGTTACAGCCGCCCCGAACTCCTAGTGCCATACTGCCATCTGTTGGTCGCCCCGGGAATGGCAGCAGTCACAGAACACGACGGCGTGCTTACATAAGTGATCTATAAACCAACAGTGTGCAGCGGCGGCGGCTGCCCCACTACAATAAGCCCTCCGAGATGATGCATGGTGTTGCTGCTATAGCGTAACACCATGCAGAGGGGGAGGGGGGAGGGGTGGGGGGGGAGACAGAGCCTGCACTGCCCCGGTTTACTGATTTACATGTGACCCACATCGATGCACCACTTCTCTGCCTCCAGGTGATACAGAGCGAGGGCGGGGGGGGGGGAGGGAGGAAGGACGCACGCCTCCATTTCAGGCGGATCTCCAAATCCCAGAAAACATGCACAGACAACAGATACAAAAACAAACACAAACACACACACAAACACAAACACACAAACATGCCCAGACAACACATACAAAAACACACACAAACACGCACAGACAACAGATACAAAAACACACAAACACAAACATGCACAGCACACAACAGAAACTCTGCCATACACACACCAGGCTGATCCCTGTCCATTATAGGAGGATAAATTCCAGAAGCTGTGAAAGGATTTATCAGCAGCTAAGATTTATACACTGGGAACGATTTTGGGGCTTTTCTTTTGTGCTGTAGTCCTTCTGTCTGTTCTCTCTCTCTCTCTCTCTCTCTCTCTCGCTCTCTCTCTCTCGCTCTCGCTCTGTATGCCTAACCCCCCACTGTGTGTGTGTGTGTGTGTGTGTGTTGTCCAGCCTGTTCTGGGTGGATGATGGGTGTGGGTCGGTCGATACACACTAATGAAAGGAGCCTTTATGAAGGTGTCCACTGCTGTTCCCTCGAAGGAGCGCCCCTAATTTGGAGCAATGGTTATTGGTCTCGCCATTGATTAATTATGTTGGTGATTAGTGCATTGTATCAGCACTTTTTGAGGGAAGGACGGCTGGGAGGAAGGAAAGGAGGTAGGGAAGGAAGGAGGTCGAAACAAACATGGTTGAACGAGGAGCATGAACTTAAAAGCAGTGTAATCACAAGAGAAACAATAATGTGCAGTTATTGTAGAATACAGTGTCTGCCTTTTGGCATTTTGGAATGACTTATTGGATTTCCCCGCATACGTTCATGTGTGCGTGGATAAAGAACGAAAGAACGAAAGTAAAGACACCACATGCCGTGTAAGTGTCGAGTAATAATGATAATGATCCACTTAATGAATGAGGTGTTTGGTAAAATATCATCTGACAAGAGGGTTGTGACGCCTCCAGCAGGAAGTTAATGTAACACTAATATAAATCTAGCGAAGGCCTAAGCGTCCTGTAAACAGTGGTGCTTAGAGCTATACATTATATCAGAGTGACGTGCTACCCTGCAATATTCCAATCAATATAACTCATTATTAGTTATGATGACAAAAAAGTTACACAAATCACACATTAACTTTATTAACGACGTGATCCTGGTAAATTCTCCATCAAGGAGAACATCCGGTGTTTCAATGTTGGAACCGGTGTTCCGGTGTTCTGGCCAATCATCTTGGGGACCAAGGATACATCCGACATTTACATATCACGCCACCGCACATTCACATTCATTAAGGGGGATAATGGCGTTCACTCGCCACAGGGAAATCTTGACAGGGCTGGAGAGAGACGAGACGAGGAGCTTGATTATGAAAGCCAGTGAACGGGGAAACGTCTCGTGAGACGAGAAGCTGGAAGTAGACGACAGGAATCTGGGCCAGTGTGAAGCCAATAACCATGTAAAGCCCCGTGTCTGTCTGTCCGATGGTGAAGAGGTACGGCCACACGTTCCTTACGCTTCTACTACATCCAAACCAAAGTGTTCCTCCTCTCTATACCGCACTTGACTTGAGAGGGGGTGATGCAGCGGGCCGTACAGTTGTACAGTTTCCCCCTCGATTAAACCTGACCAGCACAACACTGTCTGTTCCTTGGAGGTTGGTCAAAGAAATGTGTTTACGCTGGCTGTATAGCTGAAGATACAATGCAGTTATCAAACCTTTTTGCTAGGACAGCACAAACAATATTTATTAATTTAGAGGCCGGTATTGTAACAGCCATTTTGTCAGTATATACTAAATGATGACCTGTAGGCGAGAGAACCAAATAGTATTTAGCAGGTTTAAGTTTCACAAAGTTTATTTGAAGTTTGATTTTGATTGTAAGCTGCCTTTTTTTGGAGAAGTAAAGCCTATTTTTTGAATGAAAGCTCCACATTAGACTGATTGCTTTTGAGGATCTCAACGGAAGGAGGTGCGCTTACAGTGTTTATAAGGACAGCTCTGTTTCATCTAGGAGGACAAAATGAGACTCCATATTTTAGAAATAATTAGTCATGCAGACTAGACCTTGCATTAACGTGAAGCAATATTTCAACCGTTTAGCATATTCGTCTTAAAATCCACTTCCTCGCCATCAAACTACATGCAACAAGGGAATTTCCAAAATGTTGTAGTGTGTAGTTTGACCGCAGCCCGTTTGACCCTCCATTCACTTGCACTGAGCAGGCTAAAGACAAAAAGCACTACGTTCAAACTGTGAAATATTGCTTTAACAATATATATATAATATCTACATTACCTTTGAAGATGAAGGCAATCTCTTCTTCTCCTCTATTCTCTTATGATAGTGACAAGCAAACTCCAAAGTGTTGTAACGTTTATTAAAAGGCTTGTCCTTGTGATTGTCCAGTTGTAATGAAGCAGTTTGTGCTTGTGTTCACCCTCTACAATCTGCTTGGAATGTCCTTTAACCCATCATAATACAAACCACAAGATTATAATTCCATTGTCTTGGTTGATATGGAAACCCTAGCCTTTATCCAAGAAATAACAATTATTTTTTTAATTATTAATTAATGATTTTATTCTTAATCCTAACTAATTAATTCAGAAAAAAAACACTGACCTGGTATTATCCATACCATCCATCCATACTAAGTTTAATATTTGCATGCCACACACACACACACCTTCTAAAATCGAACTTATAATATGCATGTACTCGTCAACATTCAATAACAAATGTGTTTTCTAAACTTATCTGCTCAATTGTGTTTGGACTGGGGAAAGGAACATTGCTGCCAGGGTTCCCAGACAATTCCAAAACATTACTATGACCTTTTTAAGACTTGAACGTGGTTTGCATGACTTGATAAAGTCTTGCACTTAACCGTTTCTCTCTTGAAAACCAATATATTATATTTTTGTCCTACAACAATCTGTTGTAGTGGACTAATCTAAACAACACACACAGCCAAGTGATAAAAAAAAACACTAAATAATTTAACTCATTTAAGTTCTTGTTTACTTTGCTCCAAAAGTCCACCTTCTTACTAAGTTGCTAAATGTAGGTTAAATAATAGCTTATTTTACTATAATCCATGCCTACACGTCCAGCTGTTGTATAACAAAAATAAAATTGTGTATTTAAAAGGTAGGAATATATAATTATTATCCTAATACAAATAAACTCTTCACACTTAGTTTGCAGAGTGACCGATTAGAGCCAAGACAATCATTGAGACACAGCAATGAAAAGGGAAGACAGGTCAATGTAGTAGTGATTTACATATTTTCTGTTGGCAAGGTTTCATTGAATAATTTCTAAGGCAATTCATTATAATAATATAATAATAAGCCTTACACACAAGTGAAGAGTTGCACCGGAATGTTGTAGCCCAAGTCAGTTCCCAGCTAGGGAAATGTGTACAAGTTTTCATTATTGTGTGTTTTACATCCCATAATTCACACGGGTGTTTATGTTGTGATGTAAACATTACAAAGGTGCCTTTGCTGTGTAAGATATATGCAGTAATTGCCTACTGTGTTAATTACTTGGTGCATTCTCTTGGGATCCAATTAGGATCAAACTAAGGATCGAAACACCGTTGAAATGAAAACTGTAGACGTCATGGGCCTACGTACCTGACACAAGCTACTTCGAAACAAGAAAGGGATTTCTACAATGGCTGCTAAGTCTACAGACTACTTTACACTCGTTTCATTTGTCTGTCATTGACAATTGGACATTACCATTACGTCCTTAATCATCCAAAAGTCGAGTTAATTGTTTGTTCAATCAATGCAATCTCAACAACTACTAAGTGGTTTAGTCACACGCACGCACTCGCACACACACACACACACACACAAATCAATTCAATGTAATGATGCAGAGGCTCTAAATAAATGCCTTTTCACTTAAATGTGAAGTTGTTACTTCGTTAGCATATATTTAACCTTTTACATTAATATACCTTTTACCTCTGCATCGATGCATATCTGAGTGTGTGAGTGCGTGCGTGTGTGCGTGCGTGCCCCTGCTACAGTTGGCATTTGTAGAATAAATAGAATGGAATGCCATTGTGTGAGTATGAAGGTTCTGAGCTACACTTATCAGATTGTTTCTGCACCACGCAGTTGCACTTGTACTTTTTTTCAGACAGATTCCGCCCATGCTGAGCCTGATATCTTAGTAGTTTGTAAACAGATCACGGTGCATAACACACAACCCTGTGAGCACCTGGCAGAGCCTTACAGCAGCCCCCTCCTCAGCAGGGGGCCGGGGCCCCATGGGGGGGGGGGAGGGGGGCAGCTTGGATGGTGTATTATTATTTCATGAAACATTATTATTTTTTTTTTTTAATCTATTCTAATGATGCAATGTGACTCAGGGATGTGATCGGGTGAACAAAATAAAGCAGGAAAATCTTTCACAACCCCAAGCTCCAACATTGATGCTGAGAAGATGTTGGGTTTTTAAACAACCTTGAACAGCCATGTCCTGCAATCTAACATGATATTTAATTAAACTTGGAAAAACAGGGTAATTTGTTTGTTATTTACATTACATTTTTACAGTCGGAATATAATAATGACCAGGGAGTCAGTCAAGGACACTTGTCCACTTACTACTCAGCTTTGTAGTGATTTGGAGGAGTAGTACAGTAGGTACGCATATTTAAGGGGACAAGGATGGTGTACTGATGGTGCGGCTGTTTGTGTCCAGATAGCGCTTTTCCTTCTTGACTTACTCATCTTGTCATTCACTGTCTAACAGAGCTGCCGACTCTCACACATTCACCATGAGTCAAATGACGCGCTACTTACACCCTGCTTTGGAAACATTTTGGGCAGACTCCAACAGTGCTCTACATCGGAGGCTTCAAAATCAAATGTCAAATGAGTGTGTGCGTGTGTGTGTGTGTGTGTGTGTGTGTGTGTGCGCGCAGCACTGCACCCAATATTATTAAATGTTAGCCTATGCATATAATATCAATCTAGGTCATGTCATATATCTGGATTGCAGTCCAAGACCAATGTTGTAGAATCATTGCAGCTAAATGTTAATAGAAACCCGAAATTCAGGTTGCTATTGATTGAAACAGCGCCTACACTATGCTCTTCGCCAAGATAGAGCGTAGTGGCACTGCCTCGGGATACCGGGTTGCATAATCTACAATGACTAGTGCAAACCGGTACCCCTGTGCTCCAGTCTAGTGGCCCGATGAGATCCATGCCAATTCTCTCAAAGGGCGTCTCGGGGTCATGACGCTTTTGGGGTGGCCGGAGGATTTACCAACATTCATGGCAGGAAGCACACCACATATTCGGAATGAGCAACTAGCACTTCTTCCCCTGACTGAGTGTCACGACTCACCCTATATAACCTGTGCCTGTGACTATAAAGTGAGGGAATGTGACAGCTGCATCAAGGTGTACCGTTTGACCATACATTTTAATGACCTGGTCGAAGGCTGAGCGTAGAGTATCGTCACGAGAAAATCTCCCTCTGGGGGGGACTGTGGGGCCGGTGGAGTCCCCTCAGGAGACTCCTCCGGCTCCACCCCCCCACTGAGCACAGCACACATTCCACAGGTCCCTACCGACCATGCATGCGTGTTCCCCTCTTCTGAAACGACCCTACGGAAGCCCGGCCAATCTCTGCCTAATAGCAAGGAACGCGACAGGCGGGAACTAACCTTCACCTTATGCTTTTTTCCATGGAAACAAATTTGTAGGGTCACGACTGGATAATGGTGCACATCCCCATGAACACACTTTGGTGGATCAGGGTTTGACAACTCCCCAAATCCAGCAAAGCCTGGATCCTCCTCCCAGTTGGGAGAGGAGGTGCTGCTACCAGGGTTCAGAATCAGACGGGGTTTGGCTAAATAGTTTTTATTTCGTCTGCCGAAGCAGACAATCACTCTTATTGGCAGCAAACAATGCATATATACTGCCGAACATATGCACACTGCGGCGTCATCATTATTGTAAGGTTCAGCAATAATTAGGAATGAACTACACACTACACAAAGTAAAATTAACAAAACTCTGCTTAAAGATGTTCCATGTCAATTGAATCTCTCTCTGTGATGAGAGATGAGACTTGTTTTTTTATTCTGTGTTATCAATGCTTTGTACAGAGTGGTAGGGTTAGGTTGTCACTTGTGCAGAACAGATCAAAAATGGCTACCTTCTGGGACCTCACCTTTTAAACAGGCTATGGTACTCACTAGTTTGCATTCTTGTTATAATTTAAACTCATCAAATACAATAAATTGATTTACGTGAATACTAATGTTAAGGAATTTGAATTGGATTTGATAAAGTACTAGCCCTGTTTCTATAAATACAGTTAGAAACAGGGCAATTAATAGTAGTAGTTTTTCAGAGACTCTGCGAGACTCGGGTAAGTAACATTTTGTGTGTGTGTGTGTGTATTCTTTAATAAATTGTTATCAAGCTATTATTGACTTTGGAGCACTTTGGATATGAGAGCATTACTGAGTGGTTCAAGTATCCACAACACATATCACCCGCTTGGGTAATCTGTTAGATCTTCTGTTAGCTGGTCGAGTTAAAGCTGCTATCAGCAATTTTTGCTTGCCCCACTTTGTTTTGATTCAACGGTGAGCCAACTTTGAGTCCCATGGGTCAAGTCGAGTCAAGTCAAATGTATTTCTAAAGCACATTTAAAAACAACTCATGTTGACCAAAGTGCTGTACAGCTCAGAGCAGGCAAAACCACCCACATGAGCATCAATACACACAGCGCATAGGTACAAATAGACAAATCATAGGCATATAGGCACAAGTCAAACCACATCAGGAGAATCCAAACGATAAAGAACAAAACGTACGTTTTCAGCCTGGACTTCAAGGAATCAATGGAGGGGGCAGGGTATATGGGGTGGATGCTATTCTACAATCTAGGGGCTGCAACAGCCCCTGAGCTTAAGTTTAGATCACAGGACAGCTAGGGGTCCCAAGTCAGACGGCCTGAGGGACCTGGAGGTGGATCTCTTGTATTCGGCTCTATATCAATGGCCAGTAGTCGAACGAATGCATTAGAACCGTGAGACTCAATGAAAACACAATTTAATCAAAACAAAGTGGGGTGAGCAAAAATAGCTGATTCCAGCTTTAAAGCTGCATTACCTAACTAATATACCTTCTAGCAGTATGTTTTTCTAAGCATTTTCTATCAAAAGTGACTTTACCCGCCACCTCCCACCACTGTTTATATCGCCATTTTCAAGTTTATTTTCCTTTGTTGATGTTGTTGTGGCCGGCCTGCCCCTGAAGTCCCACCTCAACACAATACGTAGCTACAGGTCTTGCTTGCAGTACATTTTTCCAAAAACAATGGCGGACTCTGGATGGAAGCGACCAGTGCCTCCCCTAATTCAAGTAAAAGCAAAGAATCTCGTTCTTTGTCCAGGAGATACAACATGACATGGACAGATAAAAAAAACCTGTCTCAATATTGGATTAGCTTAATCTCAATGGAGAGCACTGAAAGAAGCTAAGGACGAATGCCACGTAGCACATTTCCTTCTTGATGTGTGAGTAGTATTTTCTTATTCTGTGTTTTGTAGCCAATAGTAATTACAAATATGATTTTAAGCATACACATACACAATGTGAAAAGTCTTTCACTGTGAGCCATTTACATTTTTGTGTAGGATGTGGTGTGTATATAGCCGTGAACTGCGACTGCAATAGTTGAGTAGAGTTGCAAGGTTTTTTTGGTAGGGAATGGTATGATGAACCATGTATGGACAGACATCGCGCTGCAGGGTCACATTTTGATGTTTGTTTGGCAGCGTATCAACAACGCATCATTGCGTTTTTCATGAGGACACATGCGTGAGTTCTTGGTTAATTTCATACATCCGGTACGGCATTGGAAATGCCCTTCAGTAGCATTGTACGGACAATTATGTCGTTTTAGTTTTGGGTGGGGAATTGTACAACGTACAACGTATGTTTTTGGGGTTTGATTGAATAAAGTTTTAATAAACGCAATGTGTGTGAATGTGCGATAGTCTTCATAACATAACAGCTTGCCAAAATAAATGCAGGTCTCTAAACTGAGTGTGTGTGTGTGTGTGTGTGTGTGTGTGTGTGCGTGTGCATGTGTTGGGGGGTGTGGGAGGGTCTGATGGTCAGCTCTGAGTGATGATGTGACATGTCACTGGTCAGTGACTCAAGTAGCGGGAAGAGACGCGTCGAGGAGAAATGGCGAAAAAAACAACTCCAATCTTTTGGGATTTTTCCAAAAGAGAAGGAAGGGTAAGAATTTAGCCTACGTAGTAACTTTTCAATAATGGTTGAAATTACCTGCTGATTTATGATATGAATCGGATTCGACACCTGCAATCATGATGAAGAGAAATTCTCTTCATCAAGAATTGTAGGTTTGACAACAATTAAAAGTATGTTGCTCTTTTAACAGTAAAAATGTATTTAAAAAATAAGGTTAATAATGGGTTGGCTGTATTGTAGTCAAATGAAACCCATAACAATAAATTACAGTAGGCTAATTGGTACTATTTTAAAGGGAACCATTGTGCTCAAAACATAGGGTAGGCCTATATGTTGCATTAGGTAGGATATCTTATGAGTTTAATTTAAGTTGATTTCATGGTTTTGCAGAGGGTAGCAAAGATGAGCTACAGACTGAAGAGGTGACTCAGAATCAGGCATTGAAACTGGTAACAACTATTTGGTGTTACTTTGTGTGTTTGTGTATCAGAGAGAGTCAATGAGTGAAGCAATTTTGATTAACTAAAATGCTTATGCTACTCATGCCTGTACATTGAAATTAATTTTGCCAATTGCAAATGTCAGTATAGACAGGTCAATGTCATGGTTTACATTTAAAGTTCCGTTTTAATTTTAGCTTATTTTATCATGCCATACCATTGTTGCCATACCTTTTTCTGTCAAAAATGTGCTTTCAATATAAATATTGAAAGCGCATTATTTTGACTTCCTGAAGAATATAAAAATATAACTCTTTGTGGTGACTTCATTGTAATGTGTATCACAAGGTACATGGAAATTCAAAAAAAAAAACATCACAGATCTATCTGCTCTTCCCATCAAATTAAATTGACTTTTTCTCCCTAACTGGTACCCCATTGGTTTACACTTTTGAACGATAATGTATGTTTAAGCATAATCCTGTAGTACTTGAGTAATTAGTTGTTTAGAAATTGATGTGCAATATGTTATGTCCTGTACCTGTCCTTTTGCATCACATGATTCAAGGAGGAGGAGTTAGTCGAGGACAGCAGAGAGGTAGAAGATGTAGGGAGAGAGGAGGAGTTAGTCGAGGACAGCAGAGAGGTAGAAGATGTAGGGACTTCAGACAGAAACAGGCCCAAAAAGAACAAATCTCAAATAATATCCTCTCACCAGCTACTACAGAGAAGGTCCTTTCAGCAAAAATGGTTTGAGTTGTTTGAGTGGTTAGAGTACTCTGTTACGCTGCATTCTGCTTCTTGTGAAGGCTATTTGGGAAGCAAGTCTCTTGAGTAAACAAATATGCTATTAGTAGCGCAGTAGAGCTTTGGACAGCTTCAGAGAGCACGAGACAAGTACAGGACACAAAGCTCCAATGCTCAATGCTTACAGAGCCAGTTTGATGCAAGGCAATTGAGAAAATGAATGTGGCAAATGCTGGTCAGATTACTGAGAGGCGATAATACCTGTGTCATATTGTGGCTGTCAGTTTATTGGGGCCCATGATGAAACAGAGTCCAGTGACAAGCAGGGACATTTTATAGAGATGATGGAATGAGGAATTTGGCACCTTTCTCCAAAACTACAAAGCTCCCTCTCATTCTACGCATCTCTCTCCTTCCTCACAGAATGAAATGATGAAGTGTTGCGCAGGTGAAGTTACTGCAAGCATTATTAATGAGATGAAAGAATTAAACATGTATGCAGTGACGGCTGATGAGGCGAGGGAAGGCCATGTCGAGCAGCTATGTTGGACCTGACAGTCAAAGAGCGTTTCCTTGAACTTTGCACCCTCAAGGGTTTCGATGCACCATCAATCACAGATGCAATTGGAAAAGTACTAGAATCCAATGGACTGAATGATCTTCGATGTGTGGCCCAAGCCTATGATGGAGCATCGGTTATGAGTGGTCCAGTCGGTGGAGTTCAGCCTCGTTTCCCTGGCAAACATCCCGAAGCAGTGTATGTGCATTGCTATGCACATGAGCAGAATTTGGTGCTCTGCCACACTCGCAGGGCCAGAAGCCACTGATCTCTTGGAAGCACTGGAGAGTTTCTTCAGCGTTTCTCTTGTGAATCATCAGATGTTCACTGACATGCAGAAGGTCCTGGGCTTACTGGAGAGTGAACTTGTTCAGCTGTCTAAAACTCAATGGGCATGCCAGCTGTGTTCAGTGAATGATGTGATCATCAATCTAACAGTGGTCTTAAGGTGCCTGGAAGATATGGCAACATATATAGCAGTTGGGCTGCTGTCAAAACTCTCCAGATCTTCCAGTGATTATATGCTTGTGATGTTCAGGAGTATGCTGCCACTACAGAGGGGCTCCATAAGTACCTTCAGAAGAAGGATGTGGACTTGGCACAAGCAAGGAATTATGAAATGCCAGAGAACATCTACAAGGAGGAAAAGGCGATTTCTGAGGCCAACAATCAGTCAGAGACCCCAACTGTTCACAGGCACAAGCAGAGGCGATTGGAGGACTATATAGTGGAGTCCTCCTCGGGCACAAGGGCTCATTTGAGAACTGGGGACGAGCAAAGATACATCTTCTACCCATGTCTTGACAGGATGATAGGTGAACTCTCTAGGAGATTTTGTGGTGTGGGTGCAAGGCATCCAAGCTTGCCATCCAGCAGCAGATGACTTCCTAAGTGAAGATTCCCTCCAGCGCATTGCTAAACACTGCAGGATAACAGTCAGTAAAGAGGAGATTATAGTTGCTAAACAGTTCCTGACCAGAAGAAGAAAAGAGAGAAGAGGGGGAGGGAGCAGCAGATGATGGAGAGGGAAGAGAGAGCAGCAGATGATGGAGAGAGAAGAGAGACAGTAGCAGATGATGGTGAGAGAAGAGAGAGACAGCAGCAGATGATGGAGAGAGAGAAGAGAGGGAGGTAGCAGCAGATGATGGAGAGAGAGAAGAGTGGGAGGTAGCAGCAGATGATGGAGAGGGAAGAGAGAGAGGTAGCAGCAGATGATGGAGAGAGACATAGAGAGAGAGAGAGAGAGAGAGAGAACATAAATACGTAAATAACTGTTATTCTCTAGTCTGGTACTAGCATGTCAATAAATGTTTAATGATAGCAGTTGTGAAGTATTCTACTTCTACTCAATACTAATTACTAACTACTACTAATATTTTTAACGTCACAATTCATAATTAATATGGAAAGAAGTTTTTGAGGTACACATTTACATTGTTCAATGATTACGACATGATTAAGACATGATTAAGACATGAATAAGAAATGATTAAGAATGTACTATGAATGTAAATTCGGTGCCAGAGTGCATAAATAAGCATCAAAATAGAGCTTGTTTATCAAAAGAACTGAGGACCCCCCTACAGAGGTCCGGGCTAAGCCCAGAATGTCCTCAAATCCTAGAAACGGTCCTGTCCTCTTCATCACCCATGTTGTCTATAGTTGATTTCAGCTATGTTCTGTTTTGTTCATTCATACAAAAAACAATGGCGGACAACAATCCTGTCTACATGTGACCTTTAGGCTGGGTGGTGCACTGTTGACCAGACCGACACTCGGGCATCTGCCTGTCATGGCTGTTGAAGAAACCACCCATGACATCCCCGACAAGTCCGAGCCTTCACTTGAGGGGACGCTGCAATTACACTCTCCAATCCATGCACAGCCTATTAAAGTACAGATGGAGGAAGACATCGTGGCTCTCTTCCTCGCTCTCGCCACTCCTCCACAGACATCTCCTGAATATAGCTCTGCAATACAAATTAACAATGCACATTCGTGGCCTCACTGTGCCACATTTATTCATACCACTTAGACATCTTGTATACGGAGTCCCATATTGCAATTGTACTGACTATAAAATTATTGAATGTTACAGTTATTATTATATTATTATATGTGTAATATCAGGCTGTAACACGAGTGCCATGTTCAATACAGAAGTTGTTTTATTTGCTATTGTCATTGGTTATATTTTCCAGAAGGCTAATATAGGCTAATTAGTCAATTCCAAATGAAGCAATGTAGTGAACCACGTAATATGCTTGGTCACAATATCAAATCCATAGCTGTACTCTTTGTCTTTGGTTTCGTGGACGTTGAGCGGCACGATGTGAGAGGGGAGGCGGGATTAGCGATGATGTTTACAGCCTAGGCTGCCATCTAGTGACCAAACACGGTATTCAAAAAATAGTGGAGCTTAAATAAGTAAAATGCAGGTGTATCATATTAAAATGTGAACATTTTCGTATAAACTAGGCTAAAGGAGGGACAGGATGAATAGGATTTAGACACTGCTCTGTCTTACCTAACTGTATTAACTTTTTGTATTAACTGTGTGGCATTTGCAAATGGACAGGGGTCACACAGAGAAACTCAGACAAAAGTGACATTTAAAAATAATGACGAAACAGCAACCAGAGACGTGTTTAGTGAAGCATCTGCTAAGGTTCTGCGGTGTTAAACACACACACGTACACGAGAGAAAGAGGATTTTGACCCAAATAATGTCTGACATATAACTCTGCCGTCTTTCACTGCACTGCAAATTTTAATCGCAAATAAACGCCGAAGATCTTGTGGGCATCTGGTTCTCTGACTCATACAGCGAGAAACGACTGTAGCTCACCAGACTTCAGGGGAAGAAGGAAACTAAATGAGGAAAGTGTGACTTTATGAAATCATTGGACAGAAAATGTGAAAAAGAGATGAAGGGTGAAAGCAGTTTTTTATTACTTCCGAGTAGTACTAACTGATATTCATTGCGTGACTTTTACAGCAATGGAAAATATAAACATCAGACAGCTTGTATTCTACACCAAGGGACTCATCTCATAATAGCACGCTTTTGTAATTTTACTAAATGTTTTGAAATTGCATGTTTGTGCACTTTGTGCTATGTTTGCATTCACATGTGTGTGTTTAGATTGTTTCATTTCCCTGTATTTAATGTAGGGAGGCAATGTTTGAGAGCGTACACATTATCAAATGCCCCCCGCGAGGTTCTAGAATGGGATATTATACAACAGAGAAATCCATTATAGTCCATTAGAAATCCATGAGAAAGTCCATTTTGTCCATTAATTTGCATAGACACACACACACACACACACACACAACCCAATTCGACACTAGAAAACATCCTGGTACCATCATTTTTGAATGCAAGCCATTTAAAAAGATGGGAGTCATGTCGTTATTTGTGAAGGGGATTCAATATTTACCATAAATTAGAAGAAAAGCATCGGCGTCCTCGTTAAGTTGTAGCCGCTAACGAGCACAGCGATGCCTCTGCTGCGTGTCTACTTTCACGATTGCCCCGTAAACACTTAATCTCCAAACACTGTAAACAAAACATCTCAAATAACAAGTGTATACTTATTTTGAATAAAAGTCCCAGCATGCATCACTGAACCTTAACTCACCATTTCTCTCCAGATCACGTTGGAGGACTCTGCCACAGGCTTTTACCTCCAGGCTATGTTCCATCTGAGAACAAAAATCTATTTTCAGCCTCTAGAGGCACATGTGTTTTGTTTTTTTAAGAGGGGAAGTGAGAGAACTAGCATTGCATCAACAATTGTTGCAAGGTCAACAGAAATGCTCAGCCACAACATGGGGTGTATGCTATCTGTATGCTAACATAAAGTCCTCCATCAAATCATTAAATCTTAATCGATGGCAAGGATGTCAAACAACTGGCCTTGTTCAGTAGAAACATCTTGTCTAAGGCGGTTAGACACTTACCCTGCGAGGCAGCTGGATTCAGGAGATCACATTCACGCGAGAATCCATCTTGCCAGGCTTCAAGTTATCCGCTTGTGGCCGAACCACAGTGATTCGGCCCAATCAGCGTCCTACGAGGAACTACTGGCAGCTACAGTGGTTTAGGTGTGACGACAGCGGCTGAAGAGGCTACCATAGATGCTGCTATAGCATCTGTTATATCTGAACTGGAGAGTATTTCTTCATTGAATAAAGTAAAGAATTGGCACTGAAGGCTTTTCTCAATGGAAAATATGTTTTTCCTCTACTACGTCATATGGTTCATTGATTTGATTGGTTGAAGTTAGCCGGTGATAGACGGTAATAGACTGTGATAGACAGATGGTCCATCCAATCACCTGCTATGTATGTTTTTTTAAGTGCCAGCCCTTTTCCAAACAGTTTGAAAGGACAACATCCCAGATGGTTCTGTGTAACAAACCATCTGGCGCGTCAGGTTAGTTAGACACTGTACAGTACATGCATTAACATTAAATTTAATCTATAGGATTCTTTAGGTTCTGACTGAGTTTATCCCACTATAATTGGATACCATGCATGGTAGCCAGTCAATACATTGATCAAACGCCATTTGCCAGCTTTCTGCAAATTCACTTTTTTAATGCTTGCAATTAATCCAGTAGCGCTTGTTACAGCGGGAACAAAAATCATTTGCATTACAGTAAATACAATCCACTAATAAGTGTGCAGAACCCTGCCATTTCAGCAGTGTGTTTTAAGGCTTCCTTGCGTTATAAAGCTTACATGTATTTCCGTCTTAAATAAACAACTAGCTGTTGCAAATGGGGGGGGGGGAAACAAACACTGTCTGTCATTTATTCATGTAAAATGCTAAAGCATGCAGATTTAATGACAATGCTAGTGTCCTCATTTATTTAGAACATCCCGACTCCATTAGTATAGCCCCTATGCATAAAAAGATATGTCTTGAGTAAGTAGTAATCACGGTACGCGGCACGGTGTGGAGGATGTGTACCGGTACGCATGGTGTGGAGGATGTGTACCGGTACGCACGGTGTGGAGGATGTGTACCGGTACGCACGGTGTGGAGGATGTGTACCGGTACGCATGGTGTGGAGGATGTGTACCGGTACACACGTGCGTCTCACCGCCCGGGGATCTTTATACATTCAGAATCCTGTGTGGAAACTGCCGGTGTGAAAGATGCTACGCCTTTCACTGCACATGTTTTGCTTTTGATCAAAAGTATGTAAGTTACTAAATGTCTGTAGAATAAAAGCAATCCATCCACGCCTCCATCGACACGGGGAATCATGCTTTCATTCTGTTTGGTCTGTGCCGACCAATGGCGGGAAATTACAATAAGAGGATGTGACGTCAAAACAAACATTTTGTAAAAAATTAGGAACCCAGACATTCTAAAAGATATAATTATTTCTTGGCTTGAAGACGTAATTGCTACTTGCTTCGTGTTTTTTTGTTGTTGTTGTTGTTGTTGCTCTTTGACATCACCGTCACGTCAAAGAGCCAATGCTCTCTGGTGCTAACTATCTGGCTAGAGAGGCCGCTAATGTGTACTAAAGTATAGTATATTTTTTAGGATGGTAATACCAACGACTACACTTTGCAAGAAAACACGATACCTTCAAACGTGCCAAAATTCCTGCCAAACATCAGCGAACCACTTCACTTCAACTTATTTTAAAAAAAACATTTCCCCGAAGAGCTTCAGCAGCTGTGAATGCTAAACTAATGATGATTAAAAGAGACTCTCGCTGTTTAAACAGGTTATTTTTCTTTACTATGGTGGCTCAGCTTGTGTCAGACGGCTCTAACTGGGAGGAGACTGAAGGCATGGTGAAGCAGTGTTTACTGAGTGATTGCCACCAGGGCCTAATATTTATAATGGGTTTAAGGGGTTGGGCATGATATGACATTGAAGACGATTATTCTTAAACAGTAACCGAGCTATTAAAAGGAATCACTTGGGGGGAGCTCAGGGGATGCATCTAATTTGTTGTTAAGCAATGACGCTGTCATTCACAAAAATGGCACGGTCGTGTTTTTAATTTGTGCGTCCTTTATTCTCGAGACTTTGGCTTCAGCTTCCTCCTACTTTGTAAGTGCTTTTCCAGCGTCGGGGGGAATGATTTCCCCCCGTGTTGTGTCGTGTATCTCTGCAGCCACACACACACACACACACACACAGAGCGTGTCCCTTGCTTTGGTCCTTGCCTTCAGTAAAAGCCTTGTCACAGGGTGCAGAGAATCAGTAAACAGGCAGCAGGGCAGGCAGCGTTGGGGATACGAGGGTTGTACAAAGCGAATGGCTGCCAGGTAGGTCATGGCTGAGGACAGACTACACAGGCCGTGCCAAGAGCTCCACACACACACACACACACACATTGACTCAACACAGTACAAAATACTAACTACATAAAAATCAGTCTACAGAAAGAGCAGGTTGTCATGGTAATATCCACATGGACCGTGGGCAGGTTCCAGGGGGTTCTCATAAAGAAAATTAAAAACTAACTATTTGTTGAATTTCTTAAATTTCATATGTTGACCATAAATAGAAGTATGCCTCAGTTTCTTCCGTTTTAAACACCTGGGCCACTGCAATATTAATAATGATGCTGAATGATAATAGTAGAATATTAGTTAAAAGAAAAAATAAATCTGGTATGGTGTCGAAGGGGTACTTCAGCCGTACTGATCATGTCAGGAAATACTGCATCGAGCCACTGATTTCTATGAGGACATGTTACGAATGTTACTCAACAGCACACATGATATATTCAAGTGTATTCAAGCCTACCTAAGTTCCTAGTTTTGTTTAACCTGGTAGGTGCCCAGTTCGCATGCTAAGGCCAGGTATTACCCTCCGCAGATCAATACTTCAAGTCAAAGTCAGGGTTTGCAGTAGCAGTTGATTCTCCGCTCTACCCGAAATGCAATTTTTCCTTCTCTTACTTCCTATAAGATGTGTACATCAGTTAACAGTCCCCGGAGCGAAAACTTAACAACATGACAACAACAACAACAACAACAAAGACAAGGAGAACAAACATGTAACTGAAGGGGAACGAGGTTAGTAGGAGATGGTTACAAGAAAAGATGAATGCTTTGAGTGGTCTTCCCCGCCCCAAGCAGAGAGACAGCACCTGGCACAACAAGAGGCGGCCCACCGCGTACGTCTGCTAGACTGGAGCGAGGTGTAAGCGGCATTGTAGCGGCATCACAGGGACGCACAGTATTTACAGCAAAGGCGAATGTTTAAATGAAGGAAATAACAGCGAATCAGCAGCAACAGACGGTACAGGCTCGCGGGCATGCAGCCGGTCAGGGAGGTGTAAAGTATGCAGGTAGACAGGTGGTGATAGACGAATTACCATTTATTTTTTTAAATACTTATAAAAAAAAATTATGAACAGTTTCCCCCATAAGGTGTTATTTTTGTACTGTGGTGGTCTATTCTAGGTGCTTATGATATTATTTCCCCTGTAGGTGTTTAATAACAATGTTTTTGTGTTTTCCAGTCTCGTTGAATAAGAGGCTGGGTGAGCCTCGGGGTTCGTCTGCTGGGATCCTTTTAAAGTTCAGGCAAACAAACATGGCATTTAAGTCCAAATGGGCTTTTCTCCTTCGCTGTTTCCCCAAAGCGCTGTTTTTCTTGATGGTCCAGTAATTTGTGTACAGAAAAAACAACAACAACCCCCCCCCCCCGAAAAACCCAACAGTGAAATAAAAGCGTAGCGGCTGTTCGACTCTACCGGCCACTCCACTGGTGATCATAGTGAAATAGATGGATTCTTACAACAATATTGTCCTTACACTACCCTCGCTCTTCATAAAACATCAGGTTGCATGGAAGGAAGGAGCGTTTCTATACCTGCTGTTGTCTTTCCTGGTCGATACGAGCCCAGCTGGACACCCGCCGGTCAACCTTCAGCCCTCCCCTCACCGCCTGCCTTCGCAAATTATTTGATTTTGTTTTGAGGAAAGAAAAGCAAACTTTTTACACAGGGAGACACAGCAGATACAAGAACGAAATAAACAAAAGAGTGTAACGTTTTGATCTCGTCCCCCAGTACTACTCAGGCCTCGTCAATATCTCCTCCAGAAACCTTTTAGCAAAAAAAGAAGGTAATAGCCGCAGCTCTAGGTGTGTTCCCTTTCTAATCAGCCCACATATTAACAGCAAAGAGGGTCATTAAAAAGAGCTAATAGGAATTATGAGCGTCAATGCTTTCCCTTGAGGTATAGCCATAAGCCCCCACCCGCCCCCCCCACACACACACACACACACACACACACACACACACACACACACACACACAGACAGGAGGGAAAGAAATGTGTTGGAAATCGTAGCGGAGAGCCTGTCGGAATACCAATTACCTCTGCTTAGTCTACGGCTCGTCCATGTGAATCATTTGACGACAGAGGAGGCCTTCTTCTCCGTGGCTGGCCCACTCGGCACAATGCCTTTAAAAGCGCAGCGGGACAAAGTGTGCCATGGAAAGAATGTCAGTTTATTTGAGAATGGTTAGCCACAAAGGAGCGCCACGTCGCTGTCCGACATGCCATTGATCAGCGTGATTAGACGTCCAGGGAGGCGAGGCTTCTCATTTAGCCAGTGTTTGCATATCAGGAGGAAGTGTAAAAGTGTATATTTTTCCATAGGTGTGTGTGTGTGTGTGTCCTTTTTGTATCTTTGCACTTGAATGGATGTCAGCCTTGAACGTGTCGCTGGATAGGACTTCTTATTCAATCTGCCCTCGTCTAAAACATGATAAACACGGATGTAAATGTCAACTCGTCATGGTTAAAACAGAGCTAGGTTCCGGGCTCATTTTGCACCTCCCGGGGACCTGCTTGGTGCAGGGGAACAATGGTTGATACTGCAGCTAAATCACTGCGGGGCGTCTCCACGCTTTGTCTCATCTAGCTAGGCAGGGCCTGCTGCGAAGCAAGATTAAGGCTCGGTTTGATTTATCTAACGCCCGCTTTCTGCCTGCCATCAAATAGATGGAAATATACATCATTCTTTACACCCATGCCTCACGTAGCCCAATGCTATGGCTCATATTGACTTTAGGGGTATAATAGTTCAAAGTACTCGCAGTTTGGTTATTTTCACATTTTTGGGTTGTTTTGTTAGGGTTTAGCATCGGCATCATGTTGGTGTGCAATAGTACAGAACTGCCCAGTGACCAGCTGCAAAAAGCAAGGAAATGTGCTTTGAATTTTGTATGCTGGGTGACATCATTGACAAATATTAGCTTTAGTCTATAGCCATCAGATACGTGTTTCCACACGTACCTGTTGTTGCTACCGGCCATCTTTTCGCGCATTATGGGGATATCCGGGAAGACGCCAACAGCAGAAACTGATCAGTCATGTGAGTTAAATGTTCGTTACGTCAGAACTTATTCGGCAAAGGTGTTTCCATCTCCCATTTAGCGCATTAACTCCCTTTTGAAAAAGGCAAAAACCACCTCAAGCAAGCGCAAAAATGTTGCCGTTTCCATCAACTTTTTCTAATGCGATACTTCAAAATATGCATAAAAATAAGTTAATGGAAACACATCTGATGAGGAATGTTCCTATTTCAACCCACTCATGTAAGTCCCTAAATGTTAGGTTTATTAAGATACAGGAGCATATAGGGTGGTTATTAAAACCTATATTTCACATGCACCCAGCATTACATCAGTAATGTAGGATCCAATACAGTTGACAGTGTAATATGTGCACATGTACACATGGCGTGGGATGGGGGCCCCTGCTGGGCCATGCACTAATGGATTCGCAGCAGCAGCAGCAGCAGCTTGGTTTTCCATGGTGATAAACTGTGAATACAGAAGCGTGTGCTTACATTTTAATACATTCTGGCAGGTAGCTAATTATGCAAAGCGATGCCTGTTTATATACAACGATCGCCACTGATTCAGTCTTTTGATTTTGACTTTACATTACATGTTGATGCAGGGCCCTAGCAAGGGCTTAGCACATTCTGGGGGTCCTTTGCATGATAATAATGTTTGGCCTGAGGTATTTATTCTATGGATCAGTGACTCTCAAACACTGCCTTTTGGTTGGCCAAACTAAATGTCCTGCGGTACACACCTGTGTTCCAAACTGCAGTGAAACATATGCCGATTTTTAAATAATTGACCGGCGGTGATCGATGGTCACCGCAAACAAAATCAAATAACCGTCACAACCGCTGCCAAGCCAAAGATTTCTGCGTCAAACTCCTCCTCTCTCCTTTCCTCAAAATAAGCGCTCTGTTTTCATGTTGATTATCTACATAGCTAGGGAAAAGCCTACTTGTTGTTTTACCTTCATAGCGTATTTCAAATCTCCAATTTGAAAATGTTCTATAAGTGTGAGCAGTGAACACATCACAAAAAAGTATCCTAAATAATGCATTTTAAAGTGTAAGTGAACCCCCTGTTTCAGCTGTAATTAGAAGACTATGAGATTAAAAGCAATGCGTTTTGGGCTAAGAGTTCTAGGAAGGAGGGGGGACGTGTTATCCCCATGGTTACGACCCATACCAACTTTGTGATCCTTTTTTTTTAAGCTAGTACCGTCGTTGTGTATGAGCGTTATAATGAGCATTGTTCTATATGAAATGCGCCACACACCGTGGAAATAATCAAGCAGAGTACACGTACTCTACTGTATGTTGTACTGTACCCAAAGTTCATGAGAGTTTACTGTAAAACTCACTCGAACTCTGTTTGGCCAAAGTCAAAGTCAAAGTGTTTTATTGATCACTTGCACAGTACAACACAGGGTCATTTCCAGGCAGTGAAATTATTGTGACATGGCAAGCTCACAATACGTAGAACATCACAGAATAAGGGCAAAAATATATATATATAAAAAGTTAAGAAAAATATACATAATAAAAAATATACATAATAAGATGAATAAACACTAGCATTATAAGTATAAAAGTATAAAGTGGAGGAGTGCGGATAGATATGTACATTAGGGCATAATTTACCAGTGATCAATATGATCAATAGGTAGTGTTGCTGGTTGAGAAGCCTGATGGCTTGTGGGAAAAAACTGTTTGTGAGTCTGGTAGTCCGTGCCCGAATGCTCCGGAAACGTCTACCAGACGGCAGCAGTGAATAATCCAAAGCTAGGGTGGCTGAAGTCATTTGTCATTTTCCGTGCTTTCCTAAGGCATCGTGTGTGGTAGATGCCTTGCACGGAGGGTAGATGGCAACCGATGATGCGCTCCGCTGTCTTCACCACCCTCTGGAGGGCCTTACGGTCAGCAGCGGTGCAGCTGCCGTACCAGGCGGTGATGCAGCCAGAGAGGATGCTCTCAGTGGTGCACCTGTAAAGTCCAAGCAAGGGTTGTTAGGCAGACGCTTTCAATATTGTCAAAGACAATGTTGTCTTCAATGACTCTGGCCTGAATTACTTTCAGCTTGATGCCATTGACAGACCATGTTCACAATGGCATGCTCTTGTTCTGCTGTGAGGGGCTTCCCTCTTCCCCCTGAGGGAGGGGGCTACAGTAAACGTAAACGTATGATGCACAGCAGCAGAAACCCCCATACAATCTATCTTACCTGTTGGTTTGTCGAAAAGGTCCGCACAATAGATGAGGCTGTTGACCGACTGCGATTTGGCTGCACTCTTTGACCAGCCTCTCTCAGACCGCGGTTTATAGACCATGGTGTATCACATGATCTATGATGGTGGCTCTAATTTAATCAGCTTTTAAAGCAGCTTGTACCCTTCTTTGAGCACCACCACGCATTCGTACTCCTCTCCCTCTTGTCCAACCATTCCTCTCCCTCTCCATCTCCCTCTTCCTCTCCCTTGTCCAACCATTCCTCTCCCTCTTCCTCTCCCCTACACTTTAACTGCTAAACCAAGTAGTTTCTTTATATTATATGTAAGGTTAAATGGCAAGACGAATAAAGACACAAATGCCAAAGGGTCACAGGCATCCTGTCTTCCACCATAAAGACAAGATTAGCTAGATTCCTGCTTTTTATGGAAACAATAGATGTAGACAACAAAGTTATTAGGTTTCTTGAATGCTTAAACATGTACTTACTATATATAGTCAAGACTAAGGTTAGAGTAGGTGTAGGAGAGAGTAGGTGTGCTGAGGAACACATGACCGCTCCACGTTCAGGTTCCAGGCTGATCATTGCTTTTTTCCAGTTTAGATTTTGTCTTTAACTTAGAGATCGTATCTGACCATTGGCTTAAGATACAATTAACCAAGAGCACTTCCAAACCGGAGGTTATAGGAAAACCACAGAGAAAAAAACAGAATTCAAAACAGTGGCAATAAAATCCAATAGAAATTGTACGAAATGACATTGTAGCCTCTATTTGTCTTTTTATTTTGCTTTTAGTGCTGATTCAATGACTCCCTGCGACAGCAAGTGTTTGTGACGATAATCTTTCACTCTGACTGGCTCCAAATATTGCCCAATATTGACAAAAGTAAAGTTTACCCTCGCCAGTGTCCCGTCGATAAAACATTCAGCCACAGTGGTCAGCTTGCAATAACCCTTTAGCAGCCATGGAAATAAGAGTGACACCACTATGTCTGTGCGTAATGACAGGTAGCTATACGTATTATTAGTATGTTTTAGAGTCAAAACAGAAATGTATCAGCTACTTCATGGTATACATTTGTTGTTTCTTTGTGAGCGTGTGTGTGTGTGTGTGTGTGTGTACGCGTGTGTGTGTGTGTTCGCACAGCATTACTTACCTTCACTGCTCAGGATGGAAGTGCATCTGAAAAATGCTCCCCCGACAAATTTCATCTCTTAACAGAGGTCAAAGTAAGTATGGATATGGTGAAATAGTTAAGTACTTGTAAGTCGCTTTGGATAAAAGCGTCTGCTAAATGCCCTAAATGTGAATGTAAATGATATATAGTTCATTTGTTGATTAAAATGCGTAATTATCATTTATCGTCAGTGGTCTGTTCTTTTCAGTATGCCGTTCACTCGTAACGCGAGATACGAAAAGAACAAGAACGGCTAGAATTTGCACCGTAGGCTAAGACGTTGTGTCTACTCTCCAACAGGAGGCAGCAGAGGTCTGCGGCGGTTCTCTGCTGCCCAACTGGACTGCAGAGGATAAAGCTCAACTGCTGCGCTCCATGGCAACGCTGAGTGAAATGCTGAAGCAGGATCTACTAAAAGGTAGCAGACCATAGAGAGGGGCTTGTATTCATTGAGTAAAGAGCTTTATTCCCCTAGCGGCCATCTTGGTTCTAAACACTAGAATGCGGAACTCCGCATTCGGTCCCCCCGCCCGGCTAGCATTTGGAGCCAAGATGGAACCAAGATGGCCGCTAGGTGAATGAGGCCCATGGCAGGCAGACCAGCAGACACAAACGGACAGACTGACTGACAACATAATCATAGGAGTGGAGGGTAAACATTTTTATAAAAGTATTATTAATATTAGTTTGGGGATCTAAAATGCTTGATTCTCTGATTCCTATCTTCCTGCCTATAGTTTGTCGTTTGCCTAATGGGTCTCCAGCAGTAGAGGTGCACAGCAACGGAGGAATAGTGTGTGTGACCATCGAGGAGAAAGTGTACTGCAAGCCTATGTGTGACCATGTAAGTACTTCGTATCGTAGTTAAATGAAGATAATGGCATATCCAGTATGTTAGTGTACTGTATACACATGCTACACTTTTGTTTATCGTTCCCCACTGGTTATTCCAAGCAATGTTTTGTTATGGACAACTGTTACCACCGGGCCGTCAGTGGCTGTAAGTGAATACCTTCTATTTTCAAGTGGATGTGTCAGATGCGTTAGCCAATTATATTTTCACAAGGCAGATCGCTCATGGGAGCTTTATGGCTGTGTTGAAAATGTATGAGAACTATGTCTTCTGCGGTGTAGCAAAATTAGGGTTAGGCGGTGGATGTTTACTGACAGCTAGGTTAAGATTTAGGTTAAGAGGTCAAAGTCACTACAAAATGTATCTGGTAAACCAACTGTTTACCACAGTTACCAATTCACCCGAATTGGTAACCAGTTAGCTTTAACCACATAAGAGTAATTTTACTATTAACATGCAAAGTTAATAGTAATAGTTAATAGTTAATAGCTGAATCACTGGAACCTCGTCACATCTGCATTAGCCTGCCAAAGGAAGACTTAAATCATGCATGCTCTTCATGCACAATGTCATGAGGAATGCATGTAAATCTGTGTCTGAAAAAGATGTGTAATGATTTGTGTTACATTTATTTCTCCCAGGGTTATGATTTCAGTTTCATGCGGCGCAGTCGGCTATATGAAGAGTGCTCCAGGGGGAGTTGGACTACCCAGTTCATTGGAGGAAACAGCCTTGCCATCTGCTTTAGTAAGAATATATTTCATCTATTGACCGTCAGCCCTGATCCAAAGCTGATTGCTGAAGTCTCTTGCTCTCTTGCTGATAAAATATACTCCCATTGTAAAACTCCATTTCCATTTCGGTGTAATATTGATTTGCGATCTTGCATTACTTGTTATCTTGGATTGAATATATGATCCAGACACCACCTCAGACGGCTTTCTCTTGAGAAACATGATTGTTAGGTTACTACAATTCAAATACCGTGAAATATGCCCTTCTGACCTGCTCTCACCCCCCCCCCCCCCCTTCTGCCCCTCCTCTCTCTTTGCCTGTTGGTCTCCAGGCTCAACTATTCAGATTTCTGGTGCACCATCAGCATATTTTCCTAAGGACCAGAACTGCCAGCAAACAAAGCGCTTGCATCGGCAGGATGAAATCATCCGACAGTTTATCACAGAGCTGAGTGATAAACAGATTACTGGAGTGCCCATGAATGCCTCCCTCATATGTGAATGACAGCTTGATCAACAAACCTGTAGGCCTTGTGTCAATATGTCTACAGTCCTTTATCAGAGGTCAAAGGTATGGCAACCATTGTTAAGGCCTATATTGTCGAGATTTGGTGAAAAACATTAAAACGTTTGGAAAACCAATGTTGTTTTTATGATAACCCAGTATATATAATTATATATAAGTATATATAATTGGGTCACGGCCACAGAGTCAAATGGGATTGCAGAACCTCATTAGCTATCGACTTCTAGATCAATTTATTAACATCATTGTAACCAGAAGAAAGGTGACCCAGAGAATTACCCTTTGGGACTGCAGGCACTCTAATCATTAATTATGTAAATTACTTCTCTCAGTGATTATTATGCTGGTTAGTTGCAAAAGAAAAAAAAAGTGAGTTGCAATATCAGAGATCTACCATGAGGTGGCGGTAAATGACTGTCAATGACTTGGAACAAACTCAGGCTTGCTTTCATTGTGAGATTTTGTTATTTTATTAAGAATTCTCCAAACCTAGATGAGATTTTTCCCCTACCAACATAGCGAAATGCTTTAATGAAGGAAATGTAATTTTATTACAAATTAAATAAATCAGCATTGCTAATTTATATTCAATTGTCTACTTTGCAGTGCACTTGTATCCCACTAGAGGGCAGTATCGTTTTCTTTGACAGTGCTGAAGTTTCAAAGCATAGATTCAAAGTCACATTTCCCAAAAAAAGTGTACTGTTCAAAATTCAAAAGAGTATATATGTATAAGGTTACAAAACTACACTAGAAGACGTGAAACATTGTACTTTTCAATGAAGTTTAGTCAAATCTTCAATGGAACATAAAAAGCAAAATGTCCAACGAACAAACTACAGAACACAACGGGTTCCAGTGAGTGCGGCTCTCCTTAACGTAGCTGGCTGCCCACGCTGGTGTCTAACTTCTACAAAAACAAACACACATGAAAAGGATAGGATTTAGTTTGATGCTTATAGACTAGAATGTACAAGATTCAAGAGATACCCGTCCCTGCACAATATATGCCGTTTTCTATTACAAAGAAGTATTGTTATGGTACACATCTAAAGCTTCAGAGTTTAAGGACTAGCTAATGAGTTGTGTGTTGTGTTTGTTTGTTGTACAAGTGCTTTAGTGTGTCAGTATGTGTGAACATGTTCACGCCTATTTTAGACAGCCTATGGTTCATGCACACACTTTGCTTTTGATGTGTATCAGTCTATATTCTCTACACTTGGCAGTTGAAGGTGCTGTAGGTAAGATTTAAGAGCTGTTATTTGAGTGTAATTTGTTAGAAATGGCCTAGCCATCCGTCAGCTATTAGTGAGTGAAATGCACTGTGAGAATATCTGTTTCCAGTTGACTGCGCCTGCCTCTGTATGAGACCATTTCGATTTTAGAGCGCTCCCGGATAATTTCTGACCAATCAGGGCATCTCTTCCCTGATTGGTTCGGGGACTCCATCTTGCCTGTCAATCACAGGTGCGCGAAATGCACTTCTCAACGACAGAGAAACGTTGGGAAGGAGGGAGCAGAGAGGGCGGGGACGTTTTTTTCAGTTGTTTAGTTTCAAAATCTTGCTCTCCTCTGCTCTCTCTCTTTACAACTCTCGAATCTTACACAGCACCTTTAAGAGCACAAGATGAAAACACAAAAAAGACATAACTTGATCCTGTATACATCACGGCCTATTCAGACGGAGGTACTCACAGATTGTAGGAAGTGCATCTCTGTACTGAGAGCCTCACGCAGAACCTCCAAGTCCCCCTCTTGAAGCAGCTCCTGCTCCTTCCTTAACCTTGGGTAACACATACAATCTGTCATCTGACACATTTTATATATTTTCCTTGCCGACTTGTTAATTTGCGTTACTAAATATAACCGTTGGGCTCATTGTACATTCTTGTGCAATCGTGCCTGTGGCCCTCAGATCACGGTTATGTCTCCATCTCAGATGAAGTGGCCTAACTTTTCATTTTTGTATTTGTTTATTTGTCAGGGACAATGCAGAAAACATTATTACAGGTTTTTAAAAAAACACGACCCACATGTGCTGCAGGTTTTATATCCAAGGCTAATTTGCAGCCCCTTGTCCCTGGTTAGCCTTTCCTACATAAGAAAACGTTGATTGTATTTAGTTGGTAAACAGAAATCAAATGAGAATACATAAATAAATAGTACAATATTAAAATGGTATTATATCAAAACAACATCAAAACAACAGATGTATCCCTTTATTTTGGAAAGAAACATCCTTCAAAAACATTGGTCAGCTGTGAAACTGAAGTTGGGAGGAAGGAAAATGTTGGAACAGGCTTAACCAGTGGCTAAAGATATGTTAAGTAGTCTGGTGATATTGTGGGATGTAAATGACACGATGGTTTGTCTGTTTGTTGTTTCCTTTGCTTTAAATCACAGCCTTTCAACTGGTTTACCGACCGTTAATGAGTTTTAAAAAATACACATTTTCATCATCTGTAAATCATCAGCAGTGTTTCGAGGCTCACATGCATTTTTGGAAATGGACAAATATACCCAAGCAAATTGCATACAGCAACCTATCCCCAAGTACGCAGTATTAATTTAACTCACAGCAATCTCATATGACAGTGGGCCTTCGTCGTCCATTATAGTAGTCATCATCAGGTTTTGCACACTAAACACTTTTTTTTAAAGGCCGGCACTCGCACCCTTTCCGATGTATTCAATTTCCCACAATCAATAATGTCGGAGTTAAACGCGGCTTTGAAAGGGACAGCGTAGTGATTGAAGACATGATTGACGGCTCCATTCCAGGACATACAATCATATGAGTGAATGAGGGC
>OOFB01030007.1:0-18396 GCA_900323305.1 Trachyrincus murrayi
TAGCCTATATCTAGGCCTACAAATTGCACAACTCTTACAAGTGTTTTAACGCAAAGTTAGATGCATTTTAAGAAAATTTTACTTTTACCAATAACCTACTTATTTTTTATGTTATTTGGCCTGCACAACAGAAATATTAACGTAGTAGACTTAGATCTATTCGTTTTCTCACCTCGGGTCTAGAATTGTGGCAACTGCATACAGGCACTCAGATTCAATGTCACCTAATCGCTTCTGGATCACAGCCAACAAAGTGGCCTTTGACGTTTTCACGCCATGGTCCGTCTCAGCAGTTTTCTCGAGGAGGCGCGTCAGAGCTCTAATAGATGGTACAACATCTGCAGCAGATGCAGTTGATGAGCTGATCTGCTGCGTTAGCTCTTCGAATGGTGCAAGGAGGTTAGACATATTTTCGATCAATTTCCACTGATAGCCGGCGAACGTTGAAGGCAGGTCGTAGTCGGCTGCATAAGCAGATAGTGGCCGTTTCTGTTCTAGTAAACTCTGCAGCATATACAATGTACTGTTCCACCTAGTGGATACATCTTGTTGTAATCTTTTTATAGGTTGGCCCAATTGTTGCTGAATATTTTGGAGTATGGAGTATGCTAATGGAGAATGTTTAAAATGACCGACGATCCGTCTCCTTGCAGCTGTTATATCAGAGATGCTTCGCTGTGACAAAACTCCCTCGGCCACAACGAGCTGGAGTGTACCCTGTAGAGTGTAGCCTACAGGGTAGGCTGGGTAAATCCGCATCCTTCATGGCCTTTGCCATGTTCTTAGCGTTATCCCTTAGAATAACGTGGACCTTTTCTCTCGGGATTCCCCAGGATCGGAACATGTCACTGAATGCGGCAGCCAGAGCCTCTGCTGTGTGTGACCCTGTGAATTCTTGACAATGAAGAGCAACGTTGTGTTGTTCGAAGTTCTGATCAATAAAGTGCGCGGTTAAACTTGACATGGGACATGCACTCGAACTCCAGATGTCACTGGTAAAACTAATTGATGTGATGTTGTCCTTTAACATGCTGTCAATGTGTGTATACACTGTTTGGTATAACTCCGGCAGGCATACGTCTGTGAAATATTTACGCCCCGGTAGGATATAGCGTGGATCCAAGGTGGTAATAAGTCGTCGGAACCCTTCATTCTCCACTACAGAAAGAGGCTGCTGATCAAGGCCAATGAATTCCATTACCTTGGCTGTTATTTCTTTTGACTAATTACTGTCCCTGCTATAGGGTTCCTGACGTTTAAATGTCTCACTGTCAACTGAGTGGATGACTGAGTTGGTTTAGCTTGCTTTACTGACGTGGCGCTAGCTTGCCTTTCATACTCGCCATATTCTTTGACGTGACGAACTCTCAGATGTCTAATGAGGTTCGTGGTATTAAATTGTCGTCGTTGCGTTCCACCCCGAGGGATTTCTGCTTCACACACATTGCATATAGCTATTTTATTGTCTTTTTCGGACACCTTGAAAAACTGCCAGACAGGTGAAGCCATTTTGGCAAGCTTCTTTTGCACACACGGAGAAAAGTCTCATGTGTTTTGCGTCATCTGATCGGCTCTTCTGATCGGCCGTTATAGAGCTCCAATCGATCGGTTTAGAGTGAATATCAACTGATAATTATCGGCGGCCGATCGATCGGACCATCTCTAGTCAGTATGGAGTTTGTTGACAAAATGACAGTGAATCGCCATACAAGTACTTAACAAAATGTCTGGCCACAAAGACCAAAGTGCTATATTGCTATTGTTTACATTTGTGGCAGGCGCATGCACGCTAAATGCTCTTAGACACATTATATTGGTAGTGGGTGTTTAAGTGAAGCCAGGAGAGATGGTTTGATCACCCAGACCGGTTTTGTCCTTAAAGTAATGTAACTATTTGTTGTGCCAGTGCTGGGTGAATGCAGAGGAAACACTTATGCTTTGTCAGACTGTTCTAATTGGTAAAGGGCCTTGCAAACCTAAAATGTTACCTGAAAAGTGTGTACCACTGAACTAATCCTTTTTCAGGGGTGTCCATGTTCCGTGGATTTGGATTTGTGCAATTTGAACGTGTTGAGGAAGCGGAAGCTGCAAAGGCGGGCCATAAAGGTCGAATATATAAAGGTTATAAAATAGGTAAGACCAAACAATAATAGATGTGACTGGCTAGCTCAAGAAGAAGCACTCCTTATTGATATAAGTACGGTAGGGCAGAGTAGCATCTAATAAATAGCGAAAGGAAACATTGTAGTACAGATGTACATTATTCATGCATATGGAGGAAAATTAATGCGTTATTAAATGTGTTTGCGAAACAGGTATCTTTGAATGTTTTACTCGGTATTTTATATGCAATAAATAGAAACCATAACAATCTGTCTAAACAAATTGTATCTTGATTTTGTGACTGAAGTGACTAAAACCAAAGTATTTCAAGTTTTTTTCTTACTTGATCAAAGCTGTGTGTGTGTATATATATGTATATGTGTATATATATATATGTGTATATATGTGTGTGTGTATATATATGTATATATATGTGTGTATATATGTGTATATATATATGTATATATATATGTATGTGTGTATATACACCTTTTTTCTAAGATGTTAAAATGCCTTATTTTAATTATGCAGACCAAATTTAAATTATACATGATATAAAAATTATCGATTTTAATTTAAGTGCTCTGCAATTAGCTAGAATAATACATCTTGGATGTCCAATTTTGGTATATTTTATGAAAAGTAACAAAAACAGTTAATAAACCATAAACGACACGATTTATTTTTCTTCTTGATTGCAGTCATGAGTTCTAAGCAGAAATGCCTGCAAACATCTTTTTCAGAATTTTGACTCCTCGTTCAATTTTGGATTTTTCGGACTTGGAATTCTGAAGCTGATTTTTCCTTTTTGGATCATGGAATTGTTTCCCGTCATCAGTCCCATTTTTCGTGAAAAGCACGCTTGGTAATTGTTGCTATGTTGAAAGTTTGGATTGGTTTATTTTCAGATGTAAATATGGCAGTGGAGGGACGACAACCTAAACCGCAATCCCGGCCAAGCCCTCTACGAAGGTAAAGTAATGCAAAAATGGCAGTGAAGAACTACCTCGGTACTCTCGTAAAATAAAATCGAATCACAAGAAATTTCTCAGAAAGTGCTGTATGTGGCTAGGTCGACAGTATGTGGGTCATGTCGAAATTTTATTTCATCTTTTACGTTTTTAGAGTTGTTGAAATAAAGCAAAGAACATCATGAAGTAATTCCAAGTGTCTTTGTCTCTCAAAGATTGCGGATTTCAGTGTTTTTTTCCCGATCCGTGTATGTCCCAAATTACTCTAATTAAAAAAATATATATTGGTTTATTGTACTTTGATTTACTCAGACTTAAAAGGTAAAAATCTTTGTTTTAACATGAAGTATGTTGGAATTTAGCTGTCAATGGTATTGTATTTATTTAGCAAAAACGAAATGTTTACATCAGGCGCACAAAAGTCAGAACTATGAAACACTTGTGTTTTCCGTGTCCACTTGGTTTCTCAAAAGGATGTCGTAACTTGCATCTGTTTATGGATCACTGAATGTATCCAACAGATTAGAGGTGTGGCCATATCACTTTACTGCGATGGCATCAGTAGAATTTGTCAACTGGCTGCGGTACAAAGACCACAAGTGTTGAAGTGACCATTTCTCCAACGGAAGCATCCCTAATTGATTCATGCATATGTGATTCTTGTTGTGTGGACAAAGCCTCAAAGACAACGTAACCTGGCATTCGTAGCGTGTTGTCCTTCCTTCGCATTTGAGAGTAAAACTGGAATATTTGCGCAGGACAAAATAAAAGAGGAATGTGATTAGATCCATAAAGGTTCAATTGGATCATTAAAAACTGACTAACACGATTTTTAGATTTGAATGTAAAATAAAAGACATAAACTAAAAGTGAGCTAGCAACGTGAAGCCTCTTAATTTCATGGTGTCTACAAGTTAATAAGCTATTGCTGCAAATTAATGCGTGGACAAGGAAAAAAAGCCAGTGCTCAATATGGTGTATGGAAATTCAAAACTGCATCAACAATTGTCTTTGTCCTTGGTCTTTCTCTCTTGTCACACAAATGCACACAAGGTCCTCTCTCATTTGTCCTTTTGGACAAGCAAAGGCATCTGTATGCCTGAGACAACCATTTATATAGAAAAATAAAATGTACTGTAGTGCGTAAATCAAAACAAAAGCCTGACCACAATCATGGATTCAAAGGAAGAATGGTGCACCGTTACATCCCTACCTTTTCTTCTTTCTTTTTTCCCCCCATTTCATAAACCGATTGATAGTTCATTCGGTACTGGTCTTGGCTTGTTCTAATTGTTGTGATGTTTGCAGAGGCCCGTACGGCGGTTATGGAGACGGCAGGGATAGCCGCCCACGCTCTCGCTCACCCATTTACGGCCGAGATGGTCGTGAGCCCCGGGACAGCAGAGACACGAGGGAGCCCAGGCCTGGTGGCCCCCCACGTGACCATGATGACCGTTACCGGGGCTCAGAAAGCCGCGAGAAGGACCCAAGAGGCAACCATAGGGCAGACCCCCGAGGAGACCCCAGAGGAGACCCCAGAGAAGACCCTGCATTCAGGTAAGTGTTGAAAAACATCAACTGTTCAATTCAACTGTTGCTTTGAAATTGTAGAATAACTTGAATGCTTTTTAGTTTGTTCTCGCAGGAGCTGTAATTTTTTGATACGGGTAATGTGTAAATGTAAATTTAGCACTATTTTAAATGAAGTGCTGCAGAGATATCCTGGCCTACACATTTTCTCCAGATGTAAGAAAACAGTTTGTTTTTTCAGTGAAAATGAAAATTGTGATGCAAAAATGATCATTCCCACGAATAGTGAATCATATCGCAATTGCAATATCTGTCAAAATAATTGCAATATGATTTTTTTTTTTTTTACCATCGTATGATCACTCCCTGGACCTCCAAGATTTCACTCCCCAACAGCCTATAGCAGAGGTTGGTGGGGGTCATACATGGGGGTCAAAAGTTTACATACACTTATAAGGGTCAAAGTGTTTTATTGAGTAATATATATTGTGGCAGTATTGGAATTTAAATTATTTCTGCAGCAGTTTTAATCATTCTGCATAAGAATGATTGGAAAACGTGATTACAAAACATTCAAAAGTTTAGTGTGTGTATGTACATGTAATGGAACACATTTACCAGCCTGTCTTTTTTAGTCAATTGTTTTCACCGTTATCCGGTTGAATCAAACTGATTTTGCCACCTAGTGCCACGGCTGTAATTTGGTCGCCTGTTAACCTCTTACCTCTCGGGCGGACCCGTATCTGGGCCACCCCCCCCAAAGATGTCTTAAGGTATTTAAACGCATGATAGATGGCATTTCACAGCAGCACTCCCGTCATGCGTGAACACTTGAAAAGAAAGCATGCAGGTGCTATTCTGGAAGGTGGAACGCCAGAAAAGGCAAAAACACTGTGGGCCGATTACACAGAGCGTTTTTAAAAATGCGCCTCCCACTTTACCATTATTTCTATGGTACAGCACGCCTGTGCTGAGCTGCTTTCTTTTGATGCACATTAAAGTTAAAAAAAATTCAACTTTGGGCGCGGGGCTGCTCGGCGCCCAACAGAAGAGAACAGAAGAGAAGACGCAGTTCTGTGTGATCAGCCTCTTAATAAGTATAGTCTAGTCATTTTTATGAAACATTAGAAGGGAGAGCTTTTGCCATTGTAGATGCTACATACGCTCATTATTAAAGTCATAATCACTTGACTGTGATGTATTGTTTCACTTTCTGTTGACAAATGTAGGGTACTTATTTTAAGTCGCTTTGGATAAAAGCATCGACTGAGCGGCTAAATGTAAATATATTGCATTCAGGTGTTATAATGACCACAACAGTACAAGACAGAAGTCCAATAAAACACAAAATGCATACATAAACACCTATAACAAAAATGTAGCCATGCTCATGCATTATACCCAATGCTAAAATACATAATTGAACTTACATAATTGAGGCATTTGCACCATGTATTCATTCATGTATTCAACTATTTTGATTAGCTATTTAGTAGTATAGTCTTTACTTCAAGTCGTACATACGTTTTTTTTTAATTTGTCAAATTCTTGTTAAAAGCCACAAAGAGTCGACTGCAGATTCTTGCAGCAGTGCAGTACAACGTACCATCTAGTGGCATCTTGGTGTCACTACAACAAAAAACATTCAAAATTACCGGCCAGTCAAAGGTAGTTGGGTCTCTTGTCTTGAATGCAGAATTCCTGAAACCCTATTCTCATTGTGTCCAATATTTGATGATCCTTTATTTGGTTTAGTATGGACTCTAATATTGTACTATTGTACCTAAATGACCAGTATTTACTATTGCACTGCATTTGGTCATATGTAGCCTACGCCTCCTGGCACCGTGCTCTGATCGACGCTCACAGACAAATGGTGGACAAACAGATTTGCATCCCTCGTAGTCAATTACGTCGGTTACAAGCCAGACCCTTGTTGTGCGACTAACCCATGCGAGACCACAAAAGGGGGGGGCGGGGGGTGTCCCATCACTGGTCTATAGCATAGTTGATGGATGGGGAAACCTTTTTCCTATCCATTTGCCAAGAATATCCTGTCTATATAAAAATGGATCAATCCAATGTATTGCAGGGAGGAGTTTGACCGATACTACCGCGGTGCAGCCGCCCCAGACGACTACTACCGCAAGAAGGAAGACCCCTACAGAGACTCGTTCAGAGACCCATGGAATGGACGCCGTGACCCAGAGAGTATGTGTTGTCAATACAAGGCTTTCACTCAAAATTACAATGAAATTGCAAATTATACATTATGGGCACGTTGCATGCAAGACCAGATGTCCTGTTCCATTGACTTGAATCCAAACCACGTCTCCAGTACAAGTCTCTGGACTTAAGATGAAGAACTTGATTCCCTTCAATTATCTCAAATCCCATCCCCTCCCAGCACCCCATGAAAAGAGGCTTAGCTTTATTCAAAAGCAGTGCTTAGAACATGCTCGTTCTCTTGACCGTATCGGCTTTCTAATACTCATTCTGATAGGACTTCCAGACCTCTTAATGTTAGATGCAAGACACGGGCCAGTCACTAAACGGTGGTGAATGAACCTATTTTATACAGCCTCAACAATACTGCATGACTGCGCAACACCGAATCCATGACTGTGCAACGGCGAAGGCTTTTGACAAAAGTAAAATAAATAAAAAATCTATATGTGGCGGTCAATGTTGATATTGTGGCAAGCTCCCACAAATAAATCAGGCCTATGGGAAACACTGCATATGATGCGACTGCTTCATATTGTTTTTATCTATCGCCAGTGACAATAGACAAATATGGCTACATGTGACATCCACATAGTATGTGTTTTGTTTCTAACCCATGTAGACATTTCCCATAATGGATAGAATGTATACATTTGTTATATTTCTTGCATCCCTATTAATCAGTCAATCAATATTCCTGATTTCACTGCATAGGATTTTTTTTTAACGTGCGGGACAATTCATCAATATTGTCAAATATCAAGTATTTCAACGTATATATTTTGAGTTGTTGACGTTCATGCCGTCTCTCCCGAACGCCAGGCGATCGTGGGCGACCAGAGGACCACCGGCGTAACGAGCTGTATCGCCAGTACTTTGAAGAGCTGCAGCGCAGATACGACACAGAGCGTCCCGTCGACTGCTCCGTCATCGTTGTCAACAAAGCACAGAAGTATGTCCACTCTCTGGCTCCCAGAGCCTCCATGGCTTAAGTCCAGTCTAACCCGTGGACCTTTTTACCAATGCTCTCTCCAGATCTCTAACCACTACACGGAATGTCGTAATTTCATATGGCTCCTGTGTCTCTGTGTGGTGTGTGTGCGTGTGTGTCTCTCTCTGTGCGTCTTTTTGTTTGCAACCCAACTGTAGGGAGTATGCAGAGACGGTGGGGAGGAAGGTGCGGGACCTGGGCATGGTGGTGGACCTCATCTTCCTTAACACGGAGGTGTCCCTGACGCAGGCGCTGGAGGATGTGGGCCGCGCGCGCACACCCTTTGCCATCATCATCACCCAGCAGCACCAGGTGCACCGCTCCTGCACCGTCAACATCCTGTTTGGCACCCCTCAAGGTCAGCTCCATGGAAACGGCCAACAAATAAATCACTGTTTTGCACTAATTATGACATTCGTCCCAAATTACGTCACTTGCCGTGCCAACAAACCGTGGTGTGTGACATCACCTGGTGACTTTCGCACCATCCTGGGCACTGTTAGGAGGCAACCAGACACGGTCGTGCATGTCTGCACATTAATGCTTTAACGCTCACAGTAAGATGGCTGGTGCCCTACATAGCTGCCTTCTGTCACCTGTGTGTTTTTATTGGAAGACCTGAAAATTGCCAAATTAATTAAACTTAAAAATACCACTTGTTTCCATCTTTTTTCAAATTTGAGGTTTCAATATAGGAATTTTATTATGTTGTAGTTAGAGAGAAATGTGTCTTGGTATGGATTGACAATCTACTCCTTACAACTTAAAACTAATTTCCCCCACATTGGCAGTTACTCTCCTGCTTCAGGCATTCCGTGCCATAGACCTTCATTGTGTCTTAATACGAGCCACAGAGCCGTATTGTTTGGTCAGTCCTCACCACCAGAAACCCTTTTTCTTACATGATTTGTACGGATTTCTTGCCATGTTTTCTTACATGATTTTAGGCTGACAAATGCAGTTTTTGTCAGAAACTGACGGTGCATGTACATGATATAAATCTTTCCCTGTTGCAGAGCACCGTAATATGCCCATGCAGGATGCCATGGTGCTGGTGGCACACAACTACGACACCTACAAAGTGGAGAACCGCGAGAAAGAGCGTGAGGAGATCGCCAGGAAGGCTGCCAAAATGGCCGACGACGTTCTGGTCAGAGAGGCTGACCGAGAGGCCCACCCCATATCCCTGCTGACCGCCATCACACTGCTCTCCGAAAACAGGTGATTTATCCCCCCTGCCCGTCACCCGGAGCCTGAGCCGGTTACTCCATGGGAGCCGCTGTCCATTAACTAATTATGAATCTGGTTTCCCCACCTGGTAGGTTTGTGACACCAGAGGAGCTGGACAGTCTTATTGCGTACCTGAAGGACAAGAGGCTGCGTTTGGTAGGAACAAGTGCAGATCCACATGCAGGTGTGTACCTTCTTCACAATTCAGAATCATGCATTATAGAGCAGTTTGGCAGGTAGAAAGGTGGAGCCATGGAGCACCATTCTTTGTGTTGACAAGCTCTTAGTCTGTTCCTCTATGATGGATGTTGTCCATCTATAGGCCACTGTTGCCCAGTGGCCTGCTCTAACTGTTCTCTTTCTGCCCCCACAGCTGCTATCCACCTGTCCCCTGTAGCCCCTCACCACGACCCCCACCCCCCGCACGCCCACCCTATCCATGCACCCATCCAGCAGAGTCACACGGGCCTGCCACCCTCCTCCGCCCCCCAGCCCAACCCCAACCAGCAGGAGCTGCAGGCAAAGATCCTCAGCCTGTTCAACAGCGGTGCCGGCGCATCCGTGCCATCCTCCGCCCCCCCTCCAGGCGCCTCCCCTATGGCCCCCCAACCCCAGGCGTACGCCTCCATGGCCCCGCAGCACCCGCCCCCCAGCATGTCCCACTCTGCCGGCCTGTCGGCCCCTTCCCAGAACCCCCAGATGCTAGGAGGCGGCCGGTCCTCCATGCCCCCCACGGGGCCCCCTCCACCAGCCGGGGCCTCGGGCTACGGCATGCCCCCGGGCCGGGGACCCACCCTTCCGCTCGGCCAGCGCCCCCCCAGCTCCGCCTCAGGCATCAACTTCGACAGCCCCAGCGTCCAGAAGGCGCTGGACACTCTCATCCAGAGCGGGCCGTCGCTGAACCACCTGGTGAGCCCCCAACAGCAGCAAGCCCCGCCCCCCCGGGGCCCACCTCCGCCCATGTCCATGTATCCACGCCATTACTGATGGCCAAATAGCCAATCAGGTCGCTTCTGACTGATGTGGGGGCCTCAAAGTACAAATGTGAATTAATTGGATTCACCAGCTGTGTAGAGGTGCATTTTGACCAATCTTGTTCTTTTTTTCATACTTGTAAATGCTTTTAATAACCCTTTGTTTCATTTTGGTTTGCTATTTCACTCAGTTCACCTGGTGGAGACAGTTTAGTTGTAATTGTGTTTATCATTGAGTATTCAAACCTGTTCCCTGTGTGTTCAACTATTGAGGCATTTGCATGTGTACAGGTAATGTGAGGTGGACTCCCTGAGTTTTTTTTTCAGCCATTAACCTTAGTCTGTGCTGTTATTTCAATGTAGTTTGGCATAGCAAAACTTTTATAACTTTTTTTTTTTCCAGACATTGTTCAACAAAATATGATTGATGACTCAAACACAATTAGTGTAATAAAATGGTATTGTTTTATTGCATTTTGTGCTGACAAATCTATAAAATGGAACGGTATCGCCAGAAGCCATAGAGATATAGAAGCATTTGAAATGTAAGATAAAACTACTTTTTCCTTTTCTTTTTTTTTTATGTACCATGAAACACAATAGAGAATACACTTTTTTTTTCTTTAGAATATTTAACTTACACTGACAAAAAATAAACACCTCCACATTAACTGTACTTATTGATTTATTTACACATAACCCCCACCCAACCATCACACCCCCACCCTCTAGCAGATACAAGTGCACATGTACATACACCCCCACAGAACTGAAAGGAAACATCTTTTACCATAAGACTACTAGGTACAGTATCGAGGATTAATGAAAGGTCTTGAATTTTCATATATGCGTTTCTATAGTGTTTGTTATAATATATATATATATATAATCAACTACATCCTTCTCAACCATTTGTACAAAATTGTACCCAAAACTCCAGTGAATTAAAGACAAACCCCAAGTTTGGATCCCAGGAAAGCAAGACAGTTTTATTTGTTTCAGAATGACCAATTATGGAGACTTCAGTAATACAAGATTTGAGCAAAATACTGTGATTTTATTAATGGAAATGCTTTGCCTAAAAATTCAAATTTGATCAACTATTTATTTGAAACACCCAACTGTGGATTCATTTCAGTGTAGGCTTTCTATATATATTTAAGAAAAATGGGTTTAACACCTAATTATTCTGACATGCATTTTAAACTAGCTTTCCTCAGTTTGTATTAATTCATAGGAGTACTTTTAAGCACACATCACTTATGTAGGTAACTGAAATATACTTTGGTAATGTATCTGCAGATATATATCTATATATATATACTTTGACACAATCAACACTTAATGTGAAATAATCTTTTCAACAAATCTACCAAAAAATAGAATCTTGTACTGTAACTAATAGGCTATATTCATTCATCTTGGATACACATGGCCAGTCAAAAATAAAAGGTAGCAAACGATTCATACTACAGAAAAACAATTTTAAAAAAAGTTTTTAAAAAACCATTACAAACAAAATACTTTGGATACCACAAACACTCAATATATTTTCAATACTACAGTTTGTTGAGGGTATTCTGCATGCATGCATTAAGTTACACAACATAACTGGGCTGGGGCTCTGCTTGGGCCGCACAGGGAACAGCCTCTACAGCTATTTGTTATTCCACATCTGTATCGATGCTATAACTAAACAAATATAAAACCAGCCGTTGATCAGCTTTCAAATAACTGCTTTGCTGCAGATATTGATGGGGGAAAGAAACGTTAACTAATTAATCAGGCCGATCTCTTAAAGCAATTATGTGGGACTGTGTTCCAATTGTAGTATTTTTGTTTGGCGTTTTTTCCTAAAAGAAAAAAAAAAGACATCCTTTCACCCGGTAACAGATGTGTTGCAGAGCCCTTAATATCCATTGGAGGATGGAGTCTTTGTCAGGATCACCGGCAGGTAAGTCTCATGCTACAGTAGTGCAGGTGAAGATCTGTTCTGTGCTCGTGGATCAAATGGGGACTAGGAACATGCCTGTTCGTTATTTTCCGTAGTTGTTACCATCTGCTTGTGGTCCAAGCAGAGCCAGTACCAGAATTGGAAGCGCTTGTTTTATATTCTTTGATAATTTTTTCAGAATTATACTGCAATCACATATAAGTATAGATCTGGGGAGGGGTTGTGAGTGACTGGAAGGGGGGAGGCTATGGGTTTGGGGCATTGGTTGGGGCCGGTGGTGGCGGGGGGAGGAGTTGGGTTTGGGTTTTTTGGGAGCCTCACCATACAAATTGAGTGACAAGCACTGAGAAATGAACAATTAACTATGATATATATATTTTTTGATTTGTCAAGACAATTAATAAAAATGTGATGCATTCCAAAGTGTCCTCGACTCCAATTAAATAATAACATGTAAACAAAAAAGCAACAGGTAGGTAGTTTTATTGCAGTTTATAACTGCAGCAAAATAACTAGGCCTAATTAAGATCATATTTCAGGTACATTGGCCTTGATCGCAGACTGCAACACATCTCTCTGCCACTAGAGGTCCCAGTGTGGCAGTTAATAAGGAGCAGGTTGGTTCCCTATTCATCTTGTTTAGTACAGTTTAAAGTGCTTTGTTGTCTCAGCAAACATTTGGATAAACACTTTATATCTTAACGGTGTGTTAGAGATGGTGACAATCATTCTGATGCAATAACTAAATAAAAAAGACAAAATATAATAACAAAATAAACATACCAGAACAAAATTGCACATAATTTTACAAAACTCTCAAGACTTTTTCCACAGTGATAGAACAGTGTACAACAAAAGACAACACCATAGTAGGTTAAAGTGTCTTTGACTGCAGTGATATATAGACTATATTTACAAAAGGTGAAATGACCGTTATCTCTCAGCCCGTTCATATACTCAACTCAAAGTTTGCTTTGATATTACATAACACTACTTGAGCAAGATTGAAATATGACATGAAACAATATAGTGAACTCATTCTTTTTTCTGAAATAATTTTGTTTTTTTGCAAAAGACTTGTGTTCAAGGTCTAGCCATTTACCCATGGGGGGAACACTCCACTGAAGCAACATTTCATGTTCCTCCGACTTCCCAGTTTCCCGCCATAACCGCACAAGTCATCACTCTGTAGAAACCACTAAAAACAAATATTGCCACATAAGACCATGCAAACAGTAATTATAAAACACATTGTTAACTCAATAAATAAGTTATTCTTCTTCAATAAACATACTTTTCCCGCCCCCCCCCAACATTATCTTTAGCATGGAGAGGTTCAAAAAGGCTCAGTTGATGCAGGCAATGTTCTGGTTGAATATAAAGCCATGTTATTTGAAAGGAGAACACGAGCGCTGACCTAATACAAATGCTATCATCGCATTTAAATGTGACAGGAACATTTATTTATTGGGAGGGGGAAGGTTTGGGTGATGAACGTAATCTTTTTACCATGTTGGTGGGGCTACATATTCACAATTCTATCTGTAGTATTTCGCAAGCAATTTAAATAAATGTAAAAAAAAGAAAAATTTCTGGATCAAGTTAGGTTGTACGTTCACTATTCAAAATTATGATCCGTTTTGCTCTCACAGGACCCACAATGTTTAGAAAGAGAAGTAACTGAATGCTAAAATCACAGCACATGGGATACGGCAAACACAGGCTATACAATTGCTGTTTCCGAGGGGTTAAAATGAGCATGATTGCGATAACCAATGTTCCAACAGAGGTGGCGCCATTCATGTGGTTTGAGTTTAGTGTTTTGTTGCCCTTTAAAGATATGAATAATCAAGAGAGAATTGTTTGAAAAAGACAGGGGGAAAAATTATATATTATACAGCCCCACCCCACCCCACCAACAAATCATCGTAATCGTTTAATATTGCATTAGGCCTACTTTACTCAATTTACTGTAATTCTCCAACAAAACAAAGTAAACCCTGTCCATAGGCCACAGACCAATAAGTCTATCAGCCCTGATATGTATGTGAAGCCAAAGCCCGTATTCGTCTTCCTCCGCATGGTAAGATCCCATCACTTTGTACAGTACAAATAAATAATATATTGATACTAGCAGCATTCACAACACATGATCTGACATTCAAACACTAAAAACATTAAATACTGGTTTTAAATAGTTCTATAAACTAATTTCATGTATTTTGCTTTGCTCTATTATATATATATATATATATATATATATATGACATATATGTGACATTTATGACATATATATATAAATATGTCATAAATATGTATGTATTTATATTTATAGTTTTACTACAAGTGCAAATGACCTTAAACATGTTGTTTTTCTTCGATAAAAACAAATGAAAACATAGGGACATCTGTCATTGGTCAGAGTGATATGATTCTTAATGCATAAGACATATGAAATCTACTTTTACAAATATATGTGTGTGTGTGTGTAAAAAAAAAAGAAGAATAATAAAAATGGTCACGTGCGTCCAGATTTTTAGCTATTGCACATTCTTCCTTTCAAGATGCACTTTTGAACTTAAGTATGATGTGCTAACGATTCATTCCAATGGTCAGGGATGTGTTTGGCTCAAATTGTCATCAGTCTATATAAAATCTCCATAGAGTCTACTGCATAGAGTTCAACCTTACCAAAGTCATTCCTAGCTACACGCCTCTTTTTGCCTTCAAAAGTATACTACAAGTTGCATCCTATACAAAATTAACCAATACATATGTATGTTCTAATAGGGTGACTTACTAACCTTAGTGTTATTCTTTTTTTTCAATTCAATGTAGACATCTTGGCATTAAGCACACTTTGCTCTCCTCAATTTGATCAATACAATTTGTTTATAGTAGTTATCTTTGAAAAATACTTTGATATGGCACATATAACATATCTAAATTTGGCAAAAGTAACAGTATATATTGAAGTGACAATCTAAATGATATAGAACTATTTCATAAATATGTTTAACCTCTGTCTATAAACATAACAAATACATAGATTTGTTCTCTAGATGAAAAAAGAACACATTTAAAGTTCACTCAATGAACTTGATGGGACCGTTAAAAATGTCACTTTTTGCACAGTGGCAGACAGTGAGTGCAGTGCAGTACTCGTCAAAGGGTTACAGTGACAGTTACCATGGTGATACGCGCCGAAAGCCAGTCCAAAAACAAAGCGATCGTCGTGCCAACCCTCGGAGAGAGAGAGTGGCCAAACCGTTTCCCAGCTAGAAGCTTATTTATGTACTTTTAATTTTTTTTAATCTCGTCATACTACACTCGGGACAGCACGACTTGTCAGAGCGTTATTTACAGTGATCCATGCCACGGAGTGGATCGGGGTGGATCAAGAGGGGGGTGGGGGGGGGGGGTGATTGGGTTTGCTGGCATCTGACTATATGATGATCTCTCCCCCCCGAATGTATAGACGTATTCTCCAGCCCCTCCCACCACCCCCGTCCCGCTGCTATCAGACAACCTTCCCTACCCTAGACCCCAGTAATTCACAGTTTAGTCATGTCAATCTCTATAAAGACCAAGCTAGCCTTGTTGTTGTTGGTTGTCGTTGTTTGTTGTTGTTGTTTTTTTGGCACTATCAGTGGCCATGGGGATGAATAGCCACTACGAATGGGAAGAAGGACAATCAAGGAGACAATGGAGAGAGAGCGAGGGGGGGGGGTGATGTGGTGCTGATGATAATGTCAAAAAGTGTGTAAATTATCGTACAATGCCACGGAAATCCGATTCACATACCGTGAAAGCCATCTTCCGATATCACTGTGAATGTCCACAAACAACAATCGTCTTCTCTTCACTTCCAAACGTGGCTCTTCACTGTGGGTATCAAGTCTTTTTTTTTTTTTTTACATATAGTTTGTAGGACAATTGACATAACAAAATAAAAATGAACATCAACAACAATAAAAGACTGGAATATTGTGGGAAGTACAGCCCCTATTTTCCCCGCTAGAGTCGGAGCGTAAAATCCCACAATCTCCAAGGCTGAAATCGTCATCATCGCAGCCGGATGGGACCCCATTCCGTGCTCAGGATGCTAGCGAGCATGCTAGCAAAGAAACAAAACGACAACAGAAGACGTAACCTTGAAAATGAGGGACAAAGCGACTTCATCACAGACCACCACAGACACATGCATGCACTCCACCGCCCAAGTTAGCGATGGACTTCCTCCGGATCATAAATAAATAAATAAAGGAAAAAGAAATTACAAGATGCAAATGAGAAAAGAAACAACCTCAGGAATATGATCTAGATGGTATCTAGATGATTCTAAGAGCCTAACATAGTCAAAATAGGTGGGGGGGGGGGGGGGGGGGAAAGGGGGGGGGGGGAACGGGGGAAGGGGGGGGGGGGGGGGTGGGGATGGGGTGGGGATGGAGGGGCGACCCTCTCAAGAGTAGATGGTGATGACCTCGCGGCCGCCGCCGCGGACCAGGAGAACCCGGTTGAGGCCCTCGGTGAGGACCTCCAGGAACTCCATGTCTGGGAGGGAAAGGGTTAAAGACGCAAACCAAATACACACGACACGCAAGGTTATCTATATCCAGAAGACTGCTGGGCTTCTAGCACAGTTTGAGGTCAAACATCAATGGGAAAAATGGTAAACTAAAACAATCCCTGGCATTTGTTTTAATCTCCATCCAAATTAACTAATTTGATTGAATCTAATATGACTGGCTACTTTACATCTGCACAACCAGTATCTGATTCTGTACAACCAGATTATTCACCAATGAGAACAAAAAAATATACATTTTACACTGGAATTACCCACTATTGTATGTCATTTTATTTCTTGTGTCATGTCTGTATTGAGTTATGTGTTGTCTTCCATGGTTATGTTATGTTTTTAAGTGGAAATGTCCAGCATCCTTGGCTGTGTGGTCATTAAACTTTTGAATTCAATTAAATGAAATTGCAAAACTCAATCATGGAATTACAATCTGTTGGACTGTGGAGACTACGCTCAATATTTACCTTTTTTGGATGATAATCATGTGACTCCACAACGATTCTTCTATGATCATGCTACTTTTAATAAGAGATTTGGTGGGACAACCTCCTCCTGACTAACAGTGAACACCAGTGAACCAGCGACGGCGTGCAGTGTGTGCACCAAGGATACAGTTCTCGTCCCCGCTGCGGTTCTTGGGCGGTCCAGGCATGTTTAACAGCACCAGCTTGGCATCGGACGACTTCTTCAGGATCACCTCGTTCAGCCGGAGTGCTGTGTGCATGCGGCGCACGTTGGATTGGTTCCTGAGAAACAAAAAAACAACGATCATATCGGTCGAGAGCGATCGGAAGAACGGAAATCCCGATGCAGAATGGACAGTGGATGGCTGATCGTAAGAAGCAAGAAGCTTTCATGTGATTGACTCTTCGTGTTACTTTACTGCGTCTCAGTCAGGAACACTAGAGGGGTGTGGTGGCAGTCCAGGTCACTCACACCAGAGTTCTACTAGACCTCATAAAGGATGAGCCACGGGTTCGCTATGGGTTTTCAAATAGCCTCGTCAGTGCACATATTTGTCTGTGTATTATATATAAATAAATATATATATATATATATATACATATATATATATAATATCATTATGAAACATTTAATATTGCATATCGCTTTCAAGGTCGAATTCCGTATTTGGCTTCCAATGGCCAGTCAGTCAACTTCAAGGTGCGTTGTGACTTGCTGGTGTGACTGTGTGGGTGGGTGGGATGTGGATGGGTATGGGATGGGGGTGAGAATCCAATGGAGCTCCGTAGAGAGCCTGCGATACTTACAGGTTCTCCCACTCCCTGCGGCGTGGACAAGGACAGAAAGACAGGGCCGTGAGTGCTGAGCTACTTACACACACGTTAGTCGTTTTTTTGGACGTTCCTGCATTTCGGAGGTTGCCGATTATTATGTTTGTTTGTTTTTTTCAATGATTCGACATTGTATTCATTATATATAACTATCAGTCAGACAAACAGACAGACATACAGACAGACAGAGTGGGGGGGGGGGGGGCACTCACGGCTTCATGTTGAAGATGTCCTTGATACCCTCAGGTGTGGCTGCACCGGGGGGCTTGGTCGACTCTCCGTCGCACTTCTCGGTCCAGGTCATCTGCACCTGCTCCCCAGGGCTCTGCGCCCCCTCGGCTCCCCCGGCAGGGGTCAGCGGGGTGGCCGGGCTGGCCGGGGTAGTGTTGTCATGGATGAGCTGCACCTGGTCAGAGGGGGCCGTGGGGGGGGAGGAGGAGGAGACGGGAGGAGAGGCCGGCGTTGACTACGGTGGGGGGGGGGGGGGGGGGGGGGGGGGGGGGGGGGGGGGGGGGAGGGAGGGGGGGGGGGGCCCCC
>OOFB01030008.1:0-16119 GCA_900323305.1 Trachyrincus murrayi
TGTGTGTGTGTGTGTGTGTGTGTGTGTGTGTGTGTGTGTGTGTGTGTGTGTGTGTGTGTGTGTGAGAGTGAGAGTGTGTGTGTTTGTGTGTTTTTTTTTGTGTGTGTGTGTGTGTGTGTGTGTGTGTGTGCGTGTGTGTGTGTGTGTGTGTGTGTGTGTGTGTGTGTGTGTGTCCTAGTGCACATTAATTGATTTTCCTCAATAATGGTAAAACACCTATCGAGAAAATTATTTAATAATAACATTTGTAAATGACTACAGAACTATTTACAAAAGACAAAAAACAAGCTTTAAATCTGTTAGATTATTGAATATATATATATATATATATATATGTATCTAAATATTTCAATTAGATATTGAAATATCTGCATTAACAGACAACAATCCAATGCGGACACGAGTTTCATGCTATGGTTTAATGACGTAAAGGAAGCGCGTGGACAGATGGCGTCAACTCGTGAACGCGCAAGAGCAGCAATGGCCACTTTGGATCGGCGCAATCCTAATCTCGATGATGTTGGTTTAAACTGGAGTTCTTGGATAGATAAATGTGATATTTTAACAGACGAAGGTGAGTGACGCCAACACTCCAAACGCTGCTTATAATCGCATTATGTTGTCGTTGTACTATGATTTATTTCTGCGATACACAATAAACGCAACCCAAACAAAAGACCCACCGGGTCCTAGTGCAGGATGTGTTTACCAGTATTGTGAACTTGCTAGCCGGTTAGTGGTTATCCATTATAATAACCTGTATCAAACTTTGTTTCTTCATGACAATTCAACTTCAAAGGGCATCGTAACAAACAATATTTAAATTCTGATGATACACAGTACATTGTGCTTGCTGTCCAACTAGTACGCACACATACATGAGTAGGCTACATGACATGTACAATCAAAACAAAGCTTCTGCACTGTTGTCATCTGACCACTGAACGTTTGAAGAATAGATACGGCCTCAAATCTAAAACATATGACCTTAAGTGATGATTACTATTTGCGTTCTCCCACCAGATGTCTTGTCCTTGCATTCAGGAGGTTCTAAAGAGGAAGACTCCGCGGATGAGAGCAGCAGAGGCGGCGGCACGATGACCCTCTCCAAAGAAGGTGCGGCTGGTGGGGTGTACATTTCAAACCACCGACTTCACCCAAATCAACCAAACCATCTACCACTTCACTAGTCTTCTTTTCTGAGATGCATTTAGTTAAATTTATTTTTATTCTCCTTCTACAGATATGAAAATCTATGGCTACTGCCCGGCACTTGACAGCTTCTACCTTGTGGTGTGCAGCCACTGTGGGCAGTTGGTCAAACCCCAGGCGTTCGAAGCTCACTGTGAGAGGCGCCATCGTGCCCTCACCAAACTGTGCAACCCATCGTCCGCCTTGGCCGACCAGCGGTGTCTTCGACCCGGGCACCTGCCCTCAATACTGTTCTCCAGGGAGAGACACAAGGCGGGAGAAACTCAGGAGGCTGGCAGCTCCTCCAAACCAGCATCTGCACCCCAGCACAGAACCACTAAAGTCCTAACAGAAGATGCCAGGTACTGCACAGACCTGTACTGTGACTTGTCATGTTGTGTGACAACAATTACAATTACTCATTTTGTTTACATTTATCGGTTGTACACCTTTTGGGGTTGCTTAGAAGCTGCAATACATCATGTAAAAATCATTTAGACTAAACACATTTTTATAAGGTAACCGAAAAACACATTGGTGACCCTTGCATCCTAACATACCCTATCAACGGTGTCTTATGTATATGTACAATGTATCTGTCTATGTATTATTTATGTTTCTTCACACCATGCCATTCTTCCCTCTCTGTAGTTCAGCATTAGTCAAGACTTCAGGTCCCCAGGAAGCCCCACCCTCATCACCATGCCCCTCCCCCTCTCATCCCAGGGCTCCTCCTCGGGACCACACGCCCCTGGCCCCCGGCACGCCCGTCTCCTCTTCCTCATCATCACACTCCTCCGCTTCGCCCTCAGAGAAACAGAAGCCGGTCGCAGGAGCCCCTCGGGGGAGTCCTCTGCGGGGGGGCCCGAGGACCTACAATCGAACTCACAAGAAAGTCTACAGTACGTTTTGTGGCAGTTGGTGGACCTGTTTTCATTGTGTATGTCCTTGGCGAGGATACTCTATATGGAAACAATGTAGTATTTAGTTTGTCGTAATCTTTCTAGTGATTGGAGGTCCCGTGATTAATCTCAGCTAGTACAGCACGTCTTTTTTGGCCACTACTATTGTCCCTGTGGCTGACTGGCTACTGTGTTTGTTTTCATTCCCCAGAGAAAGAATGTGATCTGGACAAACACTGCGAGGTTCTGGATCCAGCCAGGAAGACGCTCTGCACTCGACAGCTTATGTGCAATGTAATACATATCATCTGTAGTACTGTAATTTACTGTAATACACTTAAATGTATTACTGTAATACGCTTTATATAATCTGTAGTACTGTTATACACTTCAATATCATCTGTAGTAGTGTAAATGTCCTGTAATACACTTTCATAGCATCTGTAATACTGTAATACACTTTCATAGCATCCTCACTTTCCTCCTCTCTGTGCCTGTAAACCCATTGTGAGCCATTATCTTACATCTTACAGCATATAAAACAATGGAAGAAATATCTTGGTGCCTTCCACAATGCACTCCATTGTAGAGTTGTCATAGCAGGGAAAACACAGCTCTAAGCCTGGTTAGAACGTATATTTTTAGTTTGATACTATTTTGGTATGCCCAAGGCCCCAGCGTGGGCAGTGTGCCTTTTTTGTGTTTAAAACAAGGATCAAAAATGTTAGCTCTTTTCTTTTCATCCATGATTTCCTCCATCCTAGATCCACTCCATCCACCAGCGGAGGAAGGTGGTGGACCGGAGCAAGCCGTTGGACCAGCTGGTGATGGAGCAGAGGACTGGCTCTGCGTGTGGCAATGTGGAGAAACTCTCCGCCAGCGAGGACTCCCCAACCCCCGACCCAACGCCATATCTTCAGACGCCTCAGGACCCGACCGGGCCACAGCACATCAAACACACCCTGGGCACCAACTGCCCGATCCTCTGGTATCCCATACTCATGAATACGTATGTTCTGAGATACTGCAGGGATAATCAGCGCATTATGCTTATATGTGTAAACAGGTTAGGAGTGGATTTCTCAAAGTTTCATCCATTGACAAGTGGATATGTACATTCTGCATGGCTAGCATTAACTATGTTTTCTTTTTTAAATCTGTCGCAGGGGAGTCTATATGTACCCAGGTTTATTACCAATAAGCCCCTCCTCTCCGATTATACTGTTGGCCTTTCTTGTGAGGCGCTGTGCTCATATGTTGCTCTGGCTTGCTCCACAGGTCCAGGGAGCCGTCGGGCAGGGGTCCAGAGGAAGAGGGCGGTGCGGTGGAGGTGGAGGTCCAGCCGCCCTACCCCTTTAACCAGAGCCTGCCGTCCAGCGGGGAGAGTGAAGAGGAGGAGGTGGGAGAGAAAGAGGAGGAGGAGGAAGAGGACACCGAGGAGGAGGAGGAGAATGGAGATATTCCTGCCACACCGTGGCACCCCAAGCCTCTCGGAGTGAGCGCCGAAACCTGCTGACTCCCAGTAGCAGTTCCTAGAAAATGATTTGCATTCGCTTAAAGGTGCTATATGTAAAAAAAAAAGTACTGTACTAAATCATAAAATGACCATGATCGGTCATCAGAGATTAAGGAAACGTGCTATGTCGAAATTCTGGCCTCTCCGAAGACAACAATGCTACAGCCAGTATGTTCTCCTTTGAAATTTCCATGCCGGGCCGGAACGTCTGTTTTTGTTGTGGTCTGTGTGTTTACTATTCTCAGAGTACCCCGGGTTGCCAGATATGAAACTAATTGGCACACAAACACAGCGTGCTGCAGCCATGGAAGCAAGCAAACAAACTGGATCAACTGAGATTGTACTAGATTCTACACGACCTAAAAAGCCTCGTCCTCTTTCGAAAAAGCTCCATGACCACAGCCGTGCTAAAACACGGGTAAATCTTGGAGTCTTAATCTTGCGCTTGTCTCATATAATGTTGCGCTCGGCTTGTCTTGCGCTCGTGCTCGTTCAGTGTCCTCAACCTGGCAACATGCGTGAGCTTTGAGTCTGGGGAGGAGGGCGGAGACAACTCTCTCCAATCTTGTGAATTTGGACTGCAGTATCCATTTTAAACACTCGGTGTCATTGTTACATATAGCACCTTTAACAATGAATATTAGGATACCCAAATCCAACTAACCAGATCACGTTTTGAATATGATATGAATATACTGCCCTGCCCTGCTTGACGGCTAACTAACGGATCTATGCATTTTCTGTGTTTAGATATGCACTTTTGGAAGCCATACTTTGGGTTGTAGCATCTTCACCTTTGACCGGCGCCTGCATCACCTGTGGTTTGCCCTCAGCGATATGGTGGAGCAGCACGTTAATGCTCATCTGTGGAAGTGAGTCTGTTTTCAGGGGCAATCACCCCTTGTAAAAGGTAGCAGTGTGTTGTAGTGGGGTTGGGGAGCTTACTTTATAAGTGAACACTACACTACCTGTTCGCCATGCTGAAGGAGGGCGAGGAAGAAAGGACACTGTTTGACATAACTACTGTGTATTAAACTTTAAATACGGTCCGTGGATATATTATCCATTTTAATACACGGCTTCCTAATGGAATACATATATCCTGCAGTCATGTAAGGCGGGTTAAACATGGTATAGAGTGCTAATGCTTATGTTTTCATCAAGCTTGAATATGATAGATTAAACCGTCCTACCGTCATGTGTCAACATTGTCTTTCCCACAGGAGAATACCTCAGGTTCCAGCAGGTCTCCAGTCCCGTCACCCTGCCACCACCGCCCAGGGGTCTGCCATCAAATCCAGGGCCTCCTCTTCCGGCCCGCCAAGCTCCTGCTCCCCCTCCTCAGGACCATCCAGACCCAGGAGAAACCAGCAAAACCTCCCCAGCAGCAAGCCACCCTCCGCTGTAGGACCCTACCCCACCCGAATCCCCCTCGGGCGGCCGGGCAAGGCACCACTCAAAGGGAGAGAGCCGGTTCCCGTGGCGACGGCACAGAACGCTGCAAGGCCAACTCAAGGCAGCAGCAGCAGCAGGGTGGTGGAGGTGTCCACACCGATCAGGAAGTTCCCTCTCCATGAGAAGAAGGACCAGCGGCGGCACCCCCCCGCACCACCTCTCCACCCGATGATGTCCCCTCACGGACCAGCCAACGGACACCACTTCTCCACAGGAGCAAAGCCATTGGGCCGGGGCTCCCCATCACCATGCAACGGCTGGAGTCGTGCCGCCTTCGCCCCGCCGCCTCACCGCCCGCCGCAACCGCCAGGCCTGCGCCACGGCAGAGGGATCGGCACGGGACCTGGAGGTGAGCAGCAGAAGCCCGGGGGGTCGAACTTCAGGGGCCCCGCACAGAAGCGCAAGATGGGCAGCTCTGAGGCGTCGGCCGGCCACCCTTCCCTGGCCAGGAGCTCCTCCAAGTCCCATCACTCGACTACTCAGTCGCCCTCCGGCCTGTTCTCCTGGAGGAAGGGGACCAGCGTGGGCGCCAGCCCTGGAGAATAGCTGGAGGGTAAGTTGACGTAGGAATATAGACCTTTTTTTTTGTTGCTAATTGTGGCACACATGAATATGAAGGAGATATGAATTCTAGATATTTAGTCATTTTAGGAGATGCTTTTATCCAAAGCGACTTGCATTGAATTTAGATACAGGTTGTAAGCGTTCCTACAGATTTGTTTGGACACTGGGAATGAAACGCTCGGCCACTGCACTATGGCCTCCCCAGTATCTCTCAACTGAGATTTGTATGTTGCAAAGGAGCTTGGATTCTGGGATTCTAAAAAACTGTAATACTGAGAAATTCTGTTTGGTTTTCTTGTTGTAGAAACGAGATCACCACTGAGGAGGAGCCTAGAACCGTCTGTGGCTGCTGCCAGTACACCTGTGTGTGTGTGTGTGTGTGTGTGTGTGTGTGTGTGTGTGTGCGTGTGCACGTGCGCAGACACGTTTTATATTTGTGATTGTGGTGCATGTGCTGATTTTGTTATGCACAAGACCTTCAAAATGAGTGTCTGACTACACATGTAGTGTTTATCATTGTGTTTATCATTGCAATGATTCACACTATTTTTTATACGTGGTGGAATGGGTTATAGCTGGATGCTTGTGTATGGACATAAAATACCTCAATCTATGTGTTAAGCTGCTAAAGTTAAATCTCACTATGGAAATAAAATATCAAAAAATATTTATTGATTAATAAAAATCCATAAAAATAAGGTGCTCTGTACTTTGTTTTATTTTACAGTGTTACGTTACTATAGTGTTGTAATAGATTGGAGCAGTGAACGTTAGGCTGCCATTAATTATCAGGGAATTAAACGCTAAATGCTAAAACATTGTCATCTGGTGGTAAAAGAACAATTGGTTAATTTCATTTACTTTATCTGAATTTCTTGTTACGGTATCTTGTCTTAACAAGGTTGTCATAATGATATTAAAAACATTCTGAAACCATTTCTATTGTGCAGTTTATTGTCATATCTGCATATATATCAATAATGTACGGTATCATCAAGGATGCCTTGATGATACCGTACATAATTGATATGCTTTTGGGGCTTTTGCTAGCCTCGTGAGACCATCCAGATCTCGCGAGTTCACATTATGTTTCTCTTAGATGCAGCTTGTCGGGTGTGTGGGTAACTTTCTGATAATGGGTAACTTTCTGATAATCGGTAACTTCGAGATTCAACTGGCTGCAGCAAAATAGATGCCACTAGATAGCGCCAGATAGCATGTTATCCACTGTCAGATCAGAATAGTGTGAAGCATTATTCGTCTTTTGAACAGGCTATCATATCCTCTATATCCTTTCTATTAAGACACATTTGAGTCTATTTTATGAGTTTTTTTTGTTATCGCAGATAAAAATGTTAAAGTTGGTCTTATAGGAAAATCATGCTTGTAATACAGAGACCAATTGAAGGTTTAAGGCTACATAGGCCTAGGCTTACATCATGGACAATTATTAAATTGATTAACATTTGTTTTGTTGGAACTGATCCCCAAATCATCTCATAGTTCAGAGGCAAATTTTAGTAAAAATAGCCTATAGCAGTTCACATAAAATCATGCCAAAGTTGTTTACTGAATAGGTGCAGACATTCTAAACACACGTAATACCTGGTAGTGCATATGAACCATCTGCTTGATATCTCATTGTCATGATATATCAGGTAGATAGGAAGGAGAATATCTTCCTTCTTTCAGAGGTGTTAATAGAGTCGGACCTATGGAACAGAGCTGCCTTTATAGGCTGCAGTCCTGTCTGTAGTCAGCAGGGAGGTGCTGGGATGTAGTCCAGCACAGCAAACCAGGACAACACAACTGAACAGAGGAGCCGACACAACCTGTAAAACACAAATATTTTATTAATTTAAATGTATCTTCTACAGCATCATCTATTTGGTTACATCTCTCCCGCAGTCCGAGAAGCACTTGAGCATACCATGCAAAAGCCATACTGACAAGACTAAGTCTGAAACCAACCGACTCATATTGAAGAAGGTGCACTATAAGTTTCTTATTTACTGAAAAGCTTTTCATAGTTGCTACGTGGTATCAGGAGGAACTATATTTCCTACGTCTCAGTCAACTTTAGGTGGAAGGAGGAGGAGGAGCTGTGTGGTTGAGGGCCAACACACTGAAGCTTGTGTGACAGTGTGTTTAACCATGGCCATGATAATGATTGTGTAATGAAATTTACACATCATGTCAGGGGTATGTTCTGCATGGTTGGCAATACAAAAGTCTGACATGTCAAGATTTACCGTACTCTATTTTCTCTAAGCCATTATCAGGGACAGCACCAGTATAGAAGAGATTATCGGCCATTAAAAAAAACTAAAAATCAATCCTGCGTGTAATTTATCTTTCTATTTTATTCTGGTAATATATTTGCTACCAATGATCATTTAAGGCAGGCCTACCTTTCTTCAAGGATATTCTTTAGTAGTTAATTGCAAAACCCTAATAGTAAAATCAGCTTCCCTATATCAAAGACTCAAGGTTACCCCGTCTGAGAGAAACACGCCGATATCAAAGACTCAAGGTTACCCCGTCTGCAGACAGAAAGCAAAGGGACTAACAATTTGATAATACAACAACAGGTCTATAGCACATAGCCATTGAACATGGGAATGTACACATAAACAGATCAATATCGGCGACAGAAAGGAAATTATTAGGAATTAGGCCTACAAAACACAACATTAGGATTCTTCTAACACTAATCAACACTCAATACACAAGTGAAGCTCCTCATAGCAAAGGCAGATTTTGTCTTGATAAGACTTGTACTGTTAGTTACCCATTCTACTCCAAGTGCTATGCCAATTCAAATCTTACTGCAGGTCACCTATATATTCACAAACGTGAACCTTTATTACAAACCTCCTGACAACATCCTGTTCTGTATCACACACATCCCACACAGTTCTGACAGCCACACCATCTTCTCTGTTACAGATGAAAGCGTAGGCCTATATTGTACTTTGAAGTGGAGTTCAAAGTTCTTAGACTGGTACAAATTATTAGTTATTAAGACATTTGGGTACACATTTCTTGTGAATTGTAATTTTCTTAAGCATACTGTATATGTGCTTCATAACTCTGTGTGTGTGTGTGTGTGTGTGTGTGTGTGTGTGTGTGTGTGCGCGTGTGTGAGTGTGCGATATTATGACTCAGGTGACACCTCTCTGATAAGTGTGTCTCCCTTTGGTCTCCCACACAGGAACACACACACACATTCCATTAATGCCAGAGGATGTTTCATTTTGACACAAAGCGGTCATACATCCAGCCGCAGTACAAACTGTTTGAAAGCTAGAGAAGGCGGAGACAATGGAAATGGTGTGTGAGCATGTGATCTACCCAGCGTCGGTGCATTTACATTGGAATGATTGAATTTTAAGACTTAGTTACACGGTCCAGATGACTGAGTAGGGAAAAAAAGCTATGTTGTTTGGGAGCACCAGGCATTTCCCTCATAAACAAATGACAGGCTACTTAAAGGCCATCGCATTCATTGCCTGGCTAAATTGGCGCTGTTGAATTTGCGGATAGGCTTGTAATAACACAGAGGCAAAAACCAGGCGCACGCACACGCGCACGCACACGCACACACACACACACACACACACACACACACACACACACACACACACACACACACACACACACAGGCAGTTGATGTGCAGGCAGACGGAATTGCTTTGTGCAGTGACTCATGACGGCAAGTCTCTCTCTTTTCTGCTCTGTGACAGATCGCACTATCAAACAATGCAATTAGTTCCCGGTCACACAGGTAGTCCTGTGTCGAAACACAGAAGCATGAAATGACAACTCTGTTTAGTTTAGGTGCCAAGACAGAGACATGATTATGTCGGTGAATATGCACACACAAGTACAGGTTTTTAAACGTGAACCTGTTCCCAGGGAATTTTGAATTACACGGAATGGATGCCATAACAATTCGATATTTTGAATGGATCATTCCTTTACATTCTGACGGTCATTGTCCAATTAAAACCGCGGATAAACAAATGGACATAACATTTGACATATGACCACCACTAAGCATGTAGTTTCTAAATAGTAGACGTTATGACATTTGAAGTTAAGTGCATGTAGGGAATACATGATGTAAACACAATAATGACAGGAGCCTTAAGCGTTTGTTAGGTATTTTAAACTTCTTCATAGCATGATTAAAGAAAGTAACATGAGCTGGCTAAGAGGAGAGTTGTACGAGGAGGCACCTCACTGGGATTCTACCACAAACAGAAGCCCGGTTCTACATGGACCACAGTACCTAACTCTAAAGACTGGACCAGAAGGTTATTGGTAAGTTAAAAAATACTTTTTAAAAAAATTCAAAAAAACTTGTCGTAGTCGCAGTTCTGAACGTCACTTATTCTGTGTAAGGCTTGTTACTTTTGAGTTTTACAGCAGTTGTACGATCGAACTTAATGCTAAAACATTTGGATTAATAAAAAAAAATCTCAACCATCTAACTGCCTTCCATTGGTAAGCTATTAAATACATGTATCTAAAGAGAAATAAAGAGGCAAATATAACTCGCTTCTAATCAATATATTAAGTGATAGACTACATGGATACAAGAACAACAAGTAACAACAAGTAATATGAGTGCTTTATACGCTTTTATATGATCATTGCCTATAACTCAATAAATATGACGTTTGACCGAGGAAGACCTCATTATAGTGGCTGTACTACTACTATCTCCATGTCAAACTGGATACATATCAAATAGAGCTATTATGAAGGAAATCCACACTCTGCCTCATCATCTATGTCTGGGGTTTTTAAAAAACTTTTCTTTTTTTGGCATGCTGCTGTTCTACTGGTGATGACTAATAAATAATGAAGACTGTTCATGACCGGGTGAACACTGATGTCGGTGCGTCTGTGTTGGTAGAGGTAAATATATACTAATGCTCTATGAGACCGATACAGTCCTCATAATGAGTATAATAATCAGCCAGCCTCTATGCTAATGCTCCTGCTCTCTTGTGTATGTGCTAATATTTCCTGTTTTCCAATCTAACTACTCTATCGAGTTATGCATCCATCTAGTCGAAATATGCCCCACTAAAGCAACCTCTTGTATTACTTCCTGAGTGCTAACATCCAACAGAATCGCCTCTAGTTTTTTTTCTCCACAACTTTCCACAGCCCACATACATTGGCAGGCTTTCACAGTATGAATATTTAAGTGCTACACATTAAAATGCTGGATAGGTCCTGGTTTGTTGTCCTTGACGTTTCCACGCGTCGACCACCAACGTACTCCCTCCTGCGCGCCGTCTGTCGCTGTCTGTCAGTACCACCAACCATCTCCTAGACCACCATGGGGGTGTCCGAGAAGACGGAGCTTATGGACTCGGCGACCGACTTCTTCCTCCGTCCCTTCCCCAGAACGCCGGCCTCCTGGTCCGGGTCCTCGTCGTCTCCGTTGGGGTTGAGTTTGCCGTTCTGCCCCTGGAGATCCTTGGAGTCTATGAAGGCCACGTGTCTGTTGAGCTCCGCCTTCAGTGTCGGGTCCTCGTGGGTGGGAGTGACGCTGAGCATGGAGGAGTGGATGCTGTCCTCGCCTCCCTTCTTGCCCCTGTTGGGGCAGCAGAAGCACCGGCAGGGCGTCAGGTACAGGTAGATGAGCACCAGCACCACACTGGACAGGCAGCCCACCAGCGTGGTGTAGGCCGTGTTCAGGGTCTCCCCGCCCGCATTCATGGTGAAGTTATGAACCTTCAGCACCACGTAGAGCGTCTCGTTGTGGGCCTCGCTCACCGCCAAGCACGTGTAATTCCCCGAGTCCTCCGGCCTCACCGGACTGATCAGGAGACTTCCGTCCGGCAGGACCTTGGCCGTTTGGTTGCCACCTGCTGAGACCACCACGTTCCCGGGCATGAGCCAGGTCTTCGACATGTCCTTGTGTTTAGTGTCACAGCCCAGGATCAGCGTCTGCTCCAGGAACGCCTCTTCGTCCATCTCCTTGAAGGTGGTGCAGTTCATGTAGTCGCTGCTCAGTTCAAAAACACCCACTTGGGTTTTCGGTGGTGCCGGTGCCGGCAAGAAGCATCTGTAGTCGTCCTTGAAGTCCAGTGCAGAGTTGAGCTTCCGGATGTGCCAGTGGGCCAGGAGGCTGTATAGATCACAACTGCACACCAGAGGGTTGTTGTGGAAATAGAGGCCGTTTTTAATCCACCCCGGCAGCGCCTGGAGGTCCGCGGTGGGCAGGAGCTTGATCTTGTTGGATGACACGTCCAGCAGGATCAGCTTCTCCAGGCGGGACTTGTCCTTGACCAGCTCCAGGGGGAAGCGAGAGACCTGGTTCTGGCTCAGGTAGAGCTTCTGCAGGCTGCTCACCCCGTTGAACGCCGTGCGGTCGATCTGGGCGATGTGGTTGTTGTAGAGCAGGAGCACCTCCAGGTGGCCCAGCGCCTCGAAGATGAGCTCGTCCAGCAGCCGCAGCTTGTTGGATGACAGGTCCAGGTAGCGCAGCTGCTTGACGTTCAGGAAGGCCTCCGAGGACAGGAAGTGGAGGCCGTTGTGGCTGAGCAGGAGGTTGTGCAGCTTGGGCAGTTTGTCGGGCGTCCACTCGGCGCGTAGCCGCGCGATGCCGTTGTAGCTGAGGTCCAACACCGCCATGTAGGGCGGCAGCGGAGCGGGCACGCTGGTCAGGTTCATCTTGGAGCAGCTCACGATGTTGGAGGCACAGATGCACGTCTTGTAGCAGTTTAGAGCCGACCCCGTCGCCCCAGGGATCCACAGCAGAGCCGCGGAGAGGCCGAGAAGGAGCGACCACCGCAGACGGGCGACGGTCTCCGGCAGATCACCACCACCGGCGGTCTTGTGGAGAGGTTGCAACATGGTGACGGCAGGTCTAGTTGCAGGAGAAGTCCCCTATTATACGGCTCTCGGCTCCCAGCATGGAGCAGCTGCTGGTGGGTTTCCAGGCATGGCTAATTGAGGGCTGTAAGAAAAGAGGAAATGTGCGTGACGAATAAACACGGATATTGAATAAAATGTGTATTGTCATGGTTACATGCCATGTAGGTACACACACACACACACACACACACTGGCATCTTGAACGCATAAATACATGTTTACAACGCCTACGATTTCTTTATTTTTGTATTTTCTCTCTCGTTTCCTAGCACTCACACAGGCGCCAGCTCCCCCTACTTTTACATTATCCATGCCTAAAAAATACAAACACATGCATGCCACACACACGCGCTACACACCATGTGCATCCATACTTCACTCTTTCTTTCAACCTATTTTTTTAAATAGGCTACACAATGCAAACACACGAGCTCACGGAAACACATGCAGGCAAAGAAAACATATTTTCCCATACTTTAATTCAAAGAAAGAGAGCGCCAACGACTACTAAATAAACAAAGCAAAGAGAAACGGTTTGTTTACTCTTGCAACGATTTCCGTGAACCATTACCGTGGTGCTCTTGTCCTGCATTGCACCATTCTCAAAATCAAACGATCACTTAATGAAAATAGATAAGAGTGATGGGGAAAAGAGTAGGCTACAATCAACACAGCGTTCACACCTACCTTCAACTGGGATAGCGAAATTCATTTGAAGAGCTGCTTAGACTGTTTACCATTTTGTAGCCCGGGGACGGTGCTCTGGAATAAGACGTGCGTGTAAGGACACAGCGAGATAGGAGAGCTCCAGATATCCTCTTCGCCAAATAATCCTGCTTCACGCATCCAACACCAGGTGCTAAATTACGGCAAAAAATAAAAAAAGATTACGTAAAAACCAGACAAACCCCCTGGTCCTACTCAAATGTATTTAGACTGCGCGTCGCTATAACATTTTCCATTTAAAGGCGGCCCTTGCGCATACACATTACGTATTCTTCAGAGAATCAACACACGCATCCAGCAGCCTCTCCTCCTCGGCCACGGAGATAATTAAGCCCAGCAAGATCTCCCATGTCAGTTGTCCAACGTGCCGACGTTTCCGTGCAGCGCTTCTGCTGCAATCTCCCTGTGCGGTTGACGTGAGACGTCCAGATCAAGATACACTGCGCTTATGGCAAGGATGTGCGAGAGATGTTGTGCTGATTATTGTCCAATGTGCTGTTGGTCCTTGAGGTGGACCGAGCTCTCTGTGTGACAAATAAACATGACATGACAATGATTTAATAATTGTTCATTGTTGATAAGTGAATCATTTGCCCGGCCCAGGCTGGCCAATTAAAGATGACTCATTTTAACGTCACTGATCTTGGAAGGAATTGTGCCTCATTTAATATTAAAAAGGCACACATTTTTGGTGAGTATTATGGCTGTAAATTGTGGCAACAATTTAAATATGAGTTTATTATTTATTTAGGCAATGTTTAGTAACATAAGTAGGCAAATGTATAATGTGAGCCTATGTAACAAGTGCATTTCTACATCTGGATGATTATAATTGCTATTATTTGTGATTTAACTTTTGTTGTTTGGTATAGCGTGTTATATTTTTGACAAAGTGTCCAGGTGGTCAAACAGTTGCTAGGGGACATGGATATGTCGACCACACCTGCGTTTGTTTGAATGAGTCTCATATTTATATCTCGTCCATCACCCGCAATACAAACTAAAAAATGTGCTCAGTAGAGCACAGACCTCCGCCACGGAAGCAGCTTGATAGACGTGGGCGTGGCTCGGAGGGAGCCAATTGGCTGCTCTGGGCTGAGTCCGATGACTCCCCACAAGACCCCCTTTGGAGATTTTCAAGAAAACAGGAAGTGGGCGGGGCTGGGGGAGGTCGCCCAACAAACAATTGAAATATCTCACAGTTCACAGACACACAGATAGACACGCAGACGGGGGGGAAAAAAAAGACCTCCTTGGTGGAGGTAATAACTGCATCACACACTGTATCCTCAGATTCCCACCACTATTCCCTTTAAACAAGTGCACATTTATGAAAGATGGAGTTGTTTATGTGTACCTGTACACACAACAAAAAAGCAGAATTGTTTATGCTTTGAGGACCGAGGGTTAAGGGGCTATGTGCTGTGTCTTCCCACTCTGTATTCACGCTGCTGTGCACTCAGTGAACCACAAAGTGCCATGGGGTCTAACACGTCATGAGTGTTACAGTATTCTGACCTGCTCAGCCCTCCAACGTCTCTACATCACCTGATACGAAGGCTGGGTTTTGTATATTCGATTTCCACGTATATCACTCTGTGTTCATTATCGAATCGATGTGGATATTTTGCTGCGAATTGACCCTTGCGATTTACAGCAATGCATATGCTGCATATGGTAATATTTACCTGACTACTCCAGTAAAGTCAGAAGACTGGGATTACGACCCTGGCTCTGTTGATGTGTTTTTTTATATTCGTATTATTTCATGTTTTCTCTGTTGTTGACACAATGCAATACAAACCGTGTAATGTTTGACTCAACCGTGTCCAACCACAGGCTTATAATGAAGATACTAGGCCACCGATCTTTTTACACACAGCTTCTGTAGTGTGTGTGTGTGCACACGCGCTTTGCTTTGGCAACCTAAAAGAGCTCGTCCCCTTGCCAATGGACTACCACTATCTTCTCACAGTATTGTGCCCCCCCGCTGAGGTAGCAGATTATTTGTTTGCTCTGACGGTCTAATGCTTCATTTGGTAATGGATTAGTATAGGGCTCTGGGAGGCCAACGGAGGCTCATGTATCAGCAAGCCGCCGCTGAGTTAGGAGACCCCCAGTGATACGTCTCAGTCATGTCAGAGTTGTTGTGTTTATCACCTGTGGCGCTTGTTGTTTTTGTATCATGAAGAACCTCAATCTTTGAACCCAATTTTAAAAATTGTTGTCCGCATTAGTCACTTTGACCCAAAATGATGGGAAAATAGGGGCCAGGTTGAAAAATCCTGAAGCTATCCTTTAAGCAAGAGAAGGAAGGACTTTAAGGTGAAGTAACCATTTTGTTTGCAGAAGCGTGTCTGGTCAGGTTGGTATGTATTTTGGTTTCCTGTAGAGATTAATCAGAATTTGTAGATAAAACATGCACAACAATACAATAATGATGTGTATGATATGTAATAATAACAAGAACATGAATATGGTTGCAGGAGAGCTCCGTGTGAGACCAGCACGGGGGTGAGAACAGGTCTCCCAGACCAGGAGTCCACCTTGTGAGACCAGCAGGGGGGTGAGATCAGGTCTCCCAGACCAGGAGTCCACCGTGTGAGACCAGTACGGGGGTGAGATCAGGTCTCCCAGACCAGGAGTCCACCGTGGACACAAACAGCATCTCTTGTGAGACACTCTGTGATTCATGTTCTCTGTGCTACCCGCTTCCTGCTGCGATAGGAGAAAGTGTTGCCTGGCAACTGCCTGCGGCCTTTTGTTGACTGTGTTGGGTCCACGACGGCTCTATTATGGCCTTGTTCTCCCCCCCCCCCCCCCCCCCCCCCCCCCCCCCCCCCCCCCCCCAACCCCCCACACCCC
>OOFB01030012.1:0-11024 GCA_900323305.1 Trachyrincus murrayi
TTTTCTCCTCCTGGTGCTAGGATGCTCACAACTGCATCCCAGAGCTTGACAGCGAAACAGCCATGTTTGCTGTGTATGACGGCCATGGAGGTAACACACACACACACGCATGCATATATACACACACACACACACACACACACACACACACACACACACACACACACACACTTTATATTCAACACTACTCTTAATGACTCCAGTTTTATTATTGTATCCACGTTTCAAAAGAGATGATAAAAATGTAATGAAATTGACTATTTCTGCAAATTCTGTCAAATTTGCAATAGGTCTTTTTAAGCCATTATCTTATGTCGGCATTTGAGTTCTTGGACCGTTCTCTCCTTCTCGATTGTATATCAGTTATGTATCCATTTAGAAACTTATTTTCGTAACGGTTTGTCCTCCCTCCCAACTAGGTGAGGAGGTGGCTCTTTACTGTTCAAAATACCTCCCTGACATCATCAAGGAGCAGAAAACCTACAAAGATGGCAAACTACAGAAGGTGAAAACCAACTTTCTGATTGGTTTGGAATTTAAAGTGAAGATATTTTTACCCTAACTTATCAGTCTGCAGGATTAATTGCAAATAGAGTACATGGCCGATTTAGTTACATGGTCCAAAATAAGCAATGTTTCAAATGGATGTTGGACTTTGTCTTGAATATTGTTATTCCCTAGCATATGAAACCATTGCTTGATGGATGGCTTGATTGGTTATTGCCGACGCAACTCTCGATGGCTTTGCTTTTAGATGCATGTTATTAATGTCAGCTATGGTGTTGGACTTGGACACCTTGCTCAAGGATGACATTGGGGTTTGAACCAGCTTGGAGTCAAACACCCTAACCTCTAGACTTACTACATGAATGTACGTGATGTGTGCTCGCGTTGTTCAACGTGTCGTCTGTATGTTCTCGCTAGGCTCTGGAGGAGGCCTTCCTGGCCGTAGACAGCAGAATGACCACAGAAGAAGTGATCAAGGAGCTGGTGCAGATCGCTGGGCGGCCCACCGACGAGCCACCTACAGAGAAGGTGGCAGAGGAGGACGACCGTAAGTGGACCCATCTGTACTAGAATCCAGTTGTAAGAGTCAGGGCCCCGCCCCCCTTCCTGGACCTGCTGGTCACGTAAGGCGCTAGGTCAACACTCCTGTGCTATTTTATATGATTATGTGTCATTTAGCCAATGCTTTTATCCAACGGATTTCTATTATTATTATTATTATTATTATTATTCACCCTTTCCGTCTGAATGACCTTGGTGTTTCTTGATGCTCTCTCTATCTAAGTGGACACGGAGGAGGCGGCGCTGCTCCATGAGGAGGCCACCATGACCATAGAGGAGCTGCTGGTGCGCTATGGGCAGAATCTCAACGCCGTGAAGCACGCCGTGGCTCTGGGGTGAGACATCCCACGCCGCCATCACGTGTCGTACCATACAATGAGCTCTGAGGCCCTGGCGGTTAATTTTACAGGAATATGTTGTATAATAAAAGGACACATTCGCTGCTTTGAAACCACGAGACTACACTGCAGCACTGACTGAAAGTATTAAGAGATTTCTGGAAAGTGGGCCGTCTCTGAATTCATTTAAATGGGAAAACGTCCTATGATGATTTACCAAGTTAAATACTACATATAAATCTGTGTGGTTATTATTGAACATACGGTTGTGCTGCATGCAGGGATCATTTATAGGAGGTCCTGACAGCCATCGCTGTCAATCCCATTTATTTTTTGTGTCAAGTGTCGCACAGCTGGGCTAACATTAAAGCCTCTTCACATGCCTTGTCTTACCAGCGCCGCAGCCAAGAAGGCCTGTTGTCCTCACTCTGGGGCCCCGGAGGTGAAGGCCGAGTGTGGAGGAGCAGCAGGAGGAGGAGGAGGAGCAGCAGACAAGCAGGGGGTGAACGGTGAGACAGAAGACCAGGGAAGCAACGGGAGTGCCAAGGCAGAAGAGGCCGGGGGAGCGGGAGCCTCCAAGCTGAGAGCTTGCCGCAAAGCCACAAGAGGAGGAAGTGTGGATGAAGGTGGATCCTCCTCGGGTATGGGCGAAGGCACTCTTTATGTCCGTTATTTACACAATAAGTTGACTCGACACTAAAGGCTATATTGTTTGTTCCTAAAGAGAGATCCATGTGAAATCGAGGTATCTTGATGATTTGTCAAGCTCTTGCTAAAATTGACGGTCCTCTTCCTCATACCCTCAGCTGGAGCCGAAGGCAGCAAGTCAGGAGGAGCTGCCGGAGGAGGAGAGAAGGCCGGTAAGGTGGAGAGAGACGCGGGTCCCTCCTGCTCGTCCACCTCCACCCCGGCCCCAGGAGACACCAAGTCCCGCTTCTTCGAGGACAGCGAGGAGTCAGAGGAGGGGGGGGAGGAGGAGGAGGAGGGCAGCAGTGAAGAGGTGAGTAGGCGGGGCTACAATGTGACAGGTAAACCAAATGTAAACCCAACAGATTGTGGGATAGTGTCACCTCACTCACCGCCATTATAACAAAAATAAACTATCATTTTATAGGTGATGCAAAAAATCTAACGATAGAAAAGGGTGTAACCACCATTAATGGTAGAGGTTTCAGCGATGGTCATGGCAGGTAGTTTTGTGCTAACAGGAATGTGTTTATCAGGAGGGCAGTGAGGAGGAGGAAGGTGACAGCAGTGATATGGAGGAAGAGGAGGATACAGAGGAAGGAGAGGAGGATTCAGAGGATGAGGAGGAAGAGGAAGAAATGTGTCTACCAGGGATGGACGGCAAAGAGGAGGTGAGTGAAACAAGCTTTTCAATGTGTATCTGAATTCACTGCAAGTCGTTTTGGATAAAAGCGTCTGCGTGAATGACTAAATAGTATATGTTTTCAAACTCTTATATCTCTATCTCTTTTGTGTGTGTGTGTGTGTGTGTGTGTGTGTGTGTGTGTGTGTGTGTGTGTGTGTGTGTGTGTGTGTGTGTGTGTGTGTGTGTGTGTGTCTCTCAGCCCGGCTCAGACAGTGGAACCACGGCGGTCGTGGCTCTGATCCGTGGGAAGCAGCTCATCGTGGCCAACGCCGGGGATTCACGCTGTGTGGTGTCTGAGCGCGGTAAGTTCCACACCCGTCATAAACATGACCACCAACATAACCATCTGCTTTACGGCATCTGAGGACGGTTCTGAAAAAAGGTAACATGCAGTATGTACATTTAATGTAACGAGTCTATATGGGCTAATACTATTTATGTAAAATAACGAATTACTCGAAATCCACAAACTAGCGATCGAAGAGAATGTTTTAATCTCGGTCATAATTTGACTTGATTAGGATGCAACATTGAACCTCTTTTGTGTATGATCTGTGCAGGCAAGGCGGTAGACATGTCTTATGACCACAAGCCAGAGGACGAGCTGGAGTTGGCTCGCATCAAAAACGCTGGGGGGAAGGTGACCATGGATGGACGGGTCAACGGGGGACTGAACCTGTCCAGAGCGATCGGTACAGTAGCACAAGCCTCACGTTGTGTGTCTGTGTGTATGTGATCTCTTCATTATCAGAGTTCAGTATCCAGGAGTTTCACAGCCAGCTTTTGAAATAGGAACAATGCCTCAAACATTTGGGCTTCAGAAGACTTGGATTACACTTCACAAGCTGCTTAGAGACAATGTGATGTGCCTTTGCAACTACCATGAATCAGACTTCGTACACTACTATTGTGTTGGGGACTGCTGCTTGCCTTGCTGTATTTCTGCTCATGATGCAAGAATACTGCAAATACTGCAACTGACGTGAAGTTTATAGGTGAAATCATTATTTGTCTACATTTGTTGATGTGAGAACTGTCTTTTTAGGAAGTAATGTCAGGGTTTTCCTGGTGGAATATTGACTCGTAATCCAGGTAACATAGCATACAATCACCCTAACGTATATAACATAACAAAGCCGCCCCTCCCCTCCCCCAGGTGACCATTTCTATAAGAGGAACAAGAATCTGCCACCAGAGGAGCAGATGATCTCAGCAATGCCTGACGTCAAAGTCCTGACGCTCAACGATGACCACGATTTCATGGTCATCGCGTGTGACGGGATCTGGTGAGTAGTTGTTGTTGCTGTGATGACCACCACAGCTTCACCGGTCATCTCTGCGGTCTTGTCTCTCTCTTATGCTGCCCCCTGGAGTGGAATGGGTTTCTTGGATGACAGTGAATAAAGGTGTCCCGTCTCTGCCTGCAGGAATGTGCTGAGCAGCCAGGAGGTGGTGGACTTCATCAGCGAACGGATTAAACCTGACCAGGCTGGCAAAGTCAGGCCCCTCTCTGCTATAGTGGAAGAGGTACACAGATTCACAGATTCTTAATTGATACGTTGAATGGTCTGTCATCTTCCGCATGTTCTGTGAAACTGGACGAATGGATTTGACAATAAATCTTAATGTCGACGTCCCAATCCCCAAGTATTCCTCGGTCCATCGAACTTTGGAATATAATGGACATTTTACATGAATATGGAAATGTATACATTTATAATTGTATGTGTGGTTTATTTATAACTGTCTCTTCACTCTGCAGCTTTTGGGGCAATGTTTGGCCCCGGACACATCTGGAGATGGAACAGGATGTGACAACATGACTTGCATGATCATCTCATTCCGGCCCCACCCCGCCTCTGCTCCCAACCAATCGGAAGACATGAGGAAGAGGAAGCAGGAGGACGAGACTGAGCCAGAAAAGAACGGGAACGACAGCAAAAAGGCTAGGAGTGACTAAACGAACAGCACAACACGGCAGGGCAGCAACTGGCCTGCGACGCCCCACAGATGTTAGAGACTAATTTCCACAGCCCCAATCTTTGCCAGGCAAGGGTCTAATTTACCCCCTCCAACCAAAGTCCCACGTTCCACTCCTAGGATCAAATGTTAATGAAGTCACGGGTCAAATTATTTAGTTTTTTTCAAACCATGCGATTTACGCCGAAGTCTCCCAAGAGACCGAAGTCCGAGCTGTTCTTTATGAACCGTTATTCTACAGTCCTTTCACGTACTGGCCTTCGTGTCACAGCATATGGTCATATTGTTTTTGTGTTTGACTGAAGACACAAAAGAAAATGTAGACCGTAGATTTCAACAAAAGCATATATATATCTCAACTTTTGTGGAAGTGGCCATATGTAACTGGGACACGTGCACTTGCAGGAACTTGTAGGACCATGCATTTTTTGAAGTGGCAAGAGAGGAGTCCTTCATCCTACATTTTGAAGTGCTCTATGCACAACGGTAATTTGAGTTCTCTCTCTCTCTCTGACTCTGTCTCTCTCTCTCTCGGTCTCTCTCTCGCTGACCCTGTCTGTCTGTTTCTGTCTCACTCTCTGACTCTCAGAGATCTTGCACTCATCTTGTGTGCGTTCAAATATCCATTCCCAACACCCCCCCCCCCCCGTACCCGTCCCCGTCCCCGTCTCCTCCCAGGGTCGCAGTTCCTGTGAGAGTGGAAGTTGTGGACGCTTAATGCCTTCCCAGATAAGTGAAGGGATCTTGGGCACTAGTTCTGCTATCGTCTTTCTGGGTCTATTCTTGTTTTTGTTGGGGGATTGGAACCTGAGCTTGTTTAGGGGAGAGTCGTTTGTAGTCTTGTGGTCCTGTGCTCCTGCGTCTGGCGTCTTTGCTCATTGTAGCCTGGCGCTGTGTTAAACCCCCCCATCCCCCGTAAGGCAGCTGGTGAGCAGTGAGTTTTAGGCGTATAGGTCTAATGCTGGGGGGGGGACAGACTGCCTAACATAGCGTGGGCAGCTGTATCACAAGCTACCCATGTATCCCCTCCACGTGCACCAGAGACACTATCTCTGTTTAGTTTAAAGTAAAGGCAACTTCCACTCAATATGTCTCCATTACGTTGTCTGTTCTTTTATTTCATTTTGTTGCAATGCATTCGACATGGTACCTCGGGGCCGTGTGTGAATGTGTTGCCGCGGAGAGCTGACTGAAGAGATCTTTGAGTGGAACAACCCTTTTAGAGAGTCAGTGTTCACTGCAGCGCTGTTTTGATCATGTGTTAATGGCCCATGTAAACTGTAATGTCTTGTGTAATTCACTTTCTCTTGTGCTCAACACATTTCCCTGTTTTGTTTTATTTTTTTGCTGTGTATATACTTTTTCAATAATTGTAATTGAAGAAAAAGAAAAGCCATTTTCTTTGTAATCGTGATTTAAAGTGACATTTTGGTGCATACTCTTTTTGACACCAGTATGGGAGTACGTACAAATACATTTTTTTACATAAGATGGCCATGGTCCTGTCTGCTTAATGATGTACTCAAGTTAGCATCACCGTTTGAGCTGCATGGGTTTCAAAAAAATTGGGTTATTTCTCTGCCTTTCTTCTTTTTTTTTACATTTTCTTTTTGTGCCATAACAAATTGAGCTTGAAATCCTGAGCCTTATTTTACACTTTTGGATGTTGGGATTCATGCCATAAATCCTAGGTTGACTCTGATTCCACTATGTAGCGTCAGTCCATTCATTGTGGCCTAATCAACCACTACAGTAGCCTCATTATTTTCGCTGATGAACTCTTTTCCCCGGCCTGCCTAAAAGCCTTCATTTCCGATACAAATTGAACACCTTACAATAAATATTTTTAATTTAACATTTGCTATATGTAATCAATATGTATGTTGCTGTAACCTGAACCTGTCAGTAGAGGTGTTCCCGTGTGTGGATGTGCTCGGCCCCAGACAACTTTTGTATCGTCTGCATTTACAAAGACAGCCAACAGATGGCAACAAAACCCTTGTCTGGATTTGCTTATACTTGTAGATAGTCCAAATATAGATACACCCAAGGAGAGAAGACTGCATTTCCTGTTCACTTGTGGCCTCTTATTGGCTGTTGGTCTGGTGTCCTGGAAGTTGTGCTGTTCCCCAAGGACATGCTGGTGTTTAAGAAAACAATAGAAAACCAACAGGAGACACTCCATGGCATTGATACCTATAAATGGCACCGTACACTCACAAGCATACATACAAATGAGCATATGTGCTCTAGCCATCTGGATGTTTTGTTGTGTGGACGTTTATAGGTCAAAGTCAATGATGGGTCAACGTTCACATTTCTACTACAGATGTGGACTAATCCAGCAGTGTTTTTTTTGGGAGTGTGCCGTTGGTGATTTCCCCCAAAGCTGTTATTTGTCTCTATTTCTATTCTAGAAAAATATCTTCACTTTACCCTGAATAAATATCTTCTGGGGATGTCCTATGTAGTCTATTCAAACTGTAGGACATTTAGTCAGTTAGTTGCGGTGCTCAATGGTACCTTTGTCCAGCTTTATGTGTCTGGGTTATAGCCCGTGTCACCGAGGCTCTTAAACTTGACGAATAGCTGCAGAGGAAACCACAGGAGTCCAGATAGACCTGTAGTGAGACCAACATATACTGCGTTTGTGGGAAATATGTTGGCTTGCTCCAAGACCCGTATAGAAAGAGAACCACAATAGCAGGTTATATTAAACCTCACTGCCCTCAGCATTGTCCCCCCACACACACACATTCCAGTGGCCCCAGGAGTGGATTCAAACCCAAAACGTATTTGAGTCTATTTCTTTATTTTATAGTTATTTGTCAGAAATGCTCTGCTTAAAGGCAGAGTTCTATTCCTAAGAACTTAAACAACATACAAATATAACTAGGTAACTAAGATAAGCTATAAGTAAGTGTCATGGAACTGTTGTTGATGCTTTTATCATTGGGTTGTTAGAGTAAATAAGAGTGGTTCCTTGTCTGGTTTCAAACCAGTCCAAATGAATTACAGAAACCCCCACACAGCAGTCACACAGCACAAAGCAATAAGCACATTTTAACTCACCCTATTCAACACTCATTTCATGCTCTCCTCTCACACATGAAGTCTACAGGAAGTTGTCACATTCAGCTGATCTACTTCCTGCAGGATATGGCAGCTTGTCACTTCCAGACAAATCCTTTGTGTGTGTGTATCAGTTTCTGTGCGTGTTGTTCATATCAGTGTCTGTTAGTCATTAACGTTGTGTCAACTCGGTCAGACAGCTAGTTTCACGAAAAACAGGAAAACACTCATCATTGTCGAGCCCTCTTCTACCTCTCCTCGCTCCTCTGCTCCCTCTTTTGAAAATATTATCCATATATCCTTTTCTTTTCTGCTCTCATCCTCCTTCCTAGGTCCCTCTCAGTGTCCATGCAGCTACGGTGTATCTGACTTTCTTCTTTTAACTTATACTTTCTCCACTATTCTTTTACTTTTCTTTTTTTCTCCCCGATATCTGTATTTATCTTTCCTAGCATCTATTCTTTCTTTCTTCCAACGTTCCTTCTATCTTTACCACCAACAGTGGAAACACCAACACGTCCACTTGTTACTTTAACAAAAACGTTGTATGACATTTGAATTTGTATGAGAACTGGAACTAATTCATGATTTCATGCCACAAGAAATAAAAAGTAACCTCCATCTGGTTTGAGCAATACGCACATCAGAACCTCACAGGAGTTTTGATTAAAATGTGATATTTATGTTTAGTCTTTGTTACTCGTTTGAATCCAAACACTATGTTCCCAATGCAGCAACGAAACTGAAAGACAATGTAAAAAGGTGTAAAAAGAAACCAGCTGCTCAAAAACAATGTCAGATATTGAGAAGTGCATACACAACGTGTGAATGAGTAATGCCTCGTATCTATTTGTACCACTGACCGTGTACCGTGCTTCCACGGGGCCAGCTGTCACAGACGGGGAAGACACCCCCTCCCTGGCCTCTCTGAGGCTCCTTCTGCTCCTGTAGGATCCGGCCACCAACCCGGTGGTGCCGAGGAGAAGGTCAGAGAACTCAGTCACCAAGTCCCACCACCAGTCAGCAGGTCCCATATGCTATACTAACGCCATTTTCTGAATTTCCATTTTATGAATGGGTGTGTTCTAATTTAGAGACTTTTAAAATGATACAATTTCAACATTGATTGGGCTTGCAGATTTGACTTTGTTGTGTGTGTGTCATTGTGTGTTCTTAATCGCAGCTAAAAGGAAAACTGGTTGGATAATATACACACAAACACAATTAACATGGTAAATACTTAAGTCCATATGTCATTCGCCCGTGCATATGCTGTGCATCGGAATGTGATGGATAGAAACCCAAACAGACAGATGAACACACATTCACACAGGGATTAGGGAAACATAAAAAAAAGAAAACAGCTGTCTAATCAACGGACATAGTAAGGCTATTACATCACCTAACATTTCTTCACTGCCCCCCCCCTTCTCTCTCTCTTTCACACACACTCACTTTCTCTCTTTTTAATTCTCTTTTTCTTTCTCACTCTCTTGCTCCATGTCTCTTTTTGCTGCTGTATGTTCAAACACAAAGGTGCTTGTTTTGCTTCATACATTTTTTGTTCTATGCCTGTGTTGTTATTTCGTCCAATACAATACATTAGTTTTTGACGTTGTAGCAAATTGCAGCGAAACATTCCCCAACTGAAAACTGCATATGTGTATATATATATATATATGCGGATTATCATATATGTATGTTTTTCTTCTCTCTAGTTTCCTTGCTTTCTTGCCTCTCTTCCTCTTTCTTGTGCTAAATGGCTGACCATGTATTATCTGCTTTGATCCCTTGATGTTTACAACAATCCCAGAATGCAACTGGTGCTCAGTCACAGACATAAATAAGAGGATAGAGCCATTTATTTTGGTAAACACATGCATGCTATGTGGTCCCTGTATTGAGCCATAGTGTAGAAGCACTGATACAACCATCATTTTACACCAGCATTTTTAAAGTGAGGCTCAGTAAGTTTATACATATCATAATAAATATGATTACAATAATACACATTGAAAAAGGGCATAGCCTTTTTTTTCAACAATAATTGTACATATCCTATAACAGGGATAGAAATAGCAATGTATTTGTACATTTCCAGTCATGCATCTGACAAATGTGGGCTAAAGCGAAGATGTGACATCCTCAGTTCCCTCTGTGTGCCCTGCAGAAGGCATCTTGTGACTGGTGTCGACACCGCCCCCTCAACCGCGAAGAGAAGGCGCTGTAGCCTGTTGATCACACCACAGCTCATCACATCATACGACCACTGGAATACAGCTGTTATATTGTTGTTATATTATTTTACCCGCCGGACTGTCAACTTAATGGGGCTTCCCTTTACTTTGGGGCAAGTCTCTCTCTCTCTCTCTCTCTCTCTCTCTCTAAAATTCTAATTAAAATATGCTTTATTGGCATGAAAGTTATTTGTAACAATGTTTCCTAAGCAATAGCATAAACCAAAAAAAGAATGTTATGAATAATAACAAAAATAAATGTTTGTGTATGTGTGTGTGTGTGTGTGTGTGTGTGTGTGTGTGTGTGTGTGTGCACCAGCTGGTTACATCTGGTTTGGAGGCAAGTAGGAGGCAGATCTCTCCCTCTGTACTCATGTGTGTATGTGCGTGCATGTGTGTGTGTTACTCATTGCTGAACAATCAGGACTAGATAGGTGTCAATATAAACTAAATAATAATCTATATGTAATGCCCCCCTCAGGGACATTTCATACAGATTTACAGTACAATACAAATAGACATCCATACCAGTCCTGCTTTTATACTGGTCTTGTTAAATCAAGCATGTGATATTCAAAATCCTCTAATAAATCCTCACATTCTTAGATAAGCATATGTGAACATGCCCCCCTTACCTCTGGATGGTTTCTATGTATTCACACATTTTCCATAGAATATCAACAGACCTGCACTAAAAAGGGTTGACTGGAAAGATGTGTATATTGAGTGACTATAGGCACTCTATTGTTGTGTGCACACAGTGGAAATGCAGCTCATGACAGACATTGAAATAATTGAAGACACAAGTGTGTGTGTGTGTGTGTGTGTGTGTGTGTGTGTGTGTGTGTGTGTGTGTGTGTGTGTGTGTGTGTGTGTGACATGTGGAATGCGGAATGCTGCTGTTTTTTTTTCCAACTGCGTGTGTGAAAGCACGTAACTATCCTTTTGTGTATGAAT
>OOFB01030013.1:0-13477 GCA_900323305.1 Trachyrincus murrayi
AGAGAGAGAGAGATACAGAAAGAGAGTGAGAGAAAGAGAAAGAGAGAGAGAGAGAGAGCGAGAGATACAGAAAGAGAGTGAGAAAGTGATAGAGAGAAAGACACCGAGCAAATAAGGAGGAGAGAAGGAGCGCTGGTGAAGGAGACACTAATGAACTCAGACAACAAAGAGCCTGACCTGAGCGGCAGCACCCTAGGGAGCCAGGGTGGGGTTTCATTGGGTCAATAAAAGCACTGGACCATAACCACGCCTGGGCTCGCCCTTCCAGCGCCCGCCTCACTACACAGCCAGGACTTTTCTCCTCAAGGTTGCCCAAGTTAAAGGAGGGAACATGAAGTGTTTTATGTTTCTGTATTAATGATGGGTTTTTTCACTCATTACCACAGACGTATGACGTAATGGATAAATACATCTACTTTACATCTCAGATAAATGACTTATTAGTCATTAGGCAGGACAACTTCATTATAACAATAATTTAGGAAACAATTCAAGAAGATGAACACATAATGGGGAATTTAATTATGTTTGCCCGTTTGCCAAAATTGACAGTCCGCTAATAAAAAAACATAATTTGTGAAATCTTCAAACTTAAGGAAAGTCATACATTTGACACGTCGCTCACCTGAGCCTGCATCCACTGAGATGACTGTGATGACTATAATATATGTAGAGAGGTATCAAACAAAGTAAAAGAATTTGAGAATACAGAGAGGACAATAGTTTAAAATAATGCCTGATTGACTCCCTTAACATTTAATTTCATACGCCAAGTGGTAGATATGGTATCACACTGTTCATACTCTCTCTCTCACACACAGACACACACACAATGTGTGGGAGTGGGAGTGTAAGAAAGAAAGAGCAAGACACATGCAGACCTTTTCACACACACACACACACACACACACACACACACACACACACACACACACACACACACACACACACACACACACACACACACACACACACACTTGCTAAAGGACACATACTTGGTTGCCCTACCGAGTCCCCCTACGTCTGACATATGTCACTCCCAATCTGTTCAGCCAACCCTTGCCTCCCTGGCCATGCCCTGCCACTGAGGTCCATGCCCTATAGGGGGCGAGAGACAGAGAGAGAGAGAGAGAGAGAGAGAGAGAGAGAGAGAGAGAGACAGAGAGAGACAGAGAAAGTGTGTGTGTGTGTGTGTGTGTGTGTGTGAGACAGCGCGTGTGCGCGTGTGTGTGAGGGGGGTAGTGCCACTAGTGGTAGCTACCTTCTTCCTGCTAATTGGTATTTTTGAAACAACACCATCTGTTCTTTAAGAAAGTCAGACACGCAGCCTCCCAGAAAGATCCCCCAGCTCCTGCTACACTCACCAGCAGCAGCCACAGCAAACAACCCCACAGCCCCTGGGCCCTCGCAGCACAATAGACCTTCTATAGGAGACAGGGATAGAGATGCATCTGTTTTCACTTTCTATACCATTTGGAGGGGGATTATGAAAATAGACCAATGAACTGGGGGAGCCATGTGAATATATTGCTGCATGCCAGGAAAGAGAGGCAAAATAAACATAGGTCTGCATAACAGACGGCTCCAATTGTTTCCTATTACCGTTGTGTAAATATATGCTGTTAGACTGCAAACAATCTTTGGTGGAATAGTTAAGAAAACATTATGTGTATAAATAGACGATGTTTTTAGTTGCTTCTAGTTTATGACTCAACAAAACTGTTAGATGCTATACTTTTGGCCACTTGAAAATGATTGTTATTAATAATAGGAGAAGCGATATCCAGGTCTTATTGATAATAAAGGACAGAGTTTTAGTGCCACCATGCGGTCACCTGATGCAATCACAGGCATCACAGTGCGCAGACTTGAAGCGCCTATATCCTGTAGAGAATTTACGTTTTAAATAATGACTTAGACTGACTAGCGAAAAATATAACGATAATAATATTCAATGCAAGGCTACATTCAAACTTAGAAAACGCACAGTCCGTCAAAGGCACTGGTGTGCTTCGTATCTCTGATTAAAATGAGTCAATAATCTTGTATTGAACACACTATGTTCAGTGTGAGCTATTTCTCACGGGAAACCACCAATGCAATTGCTGTGTTTTACACCGCCAATCTGTTACATTGGGATCTCTCCTGCTTCAATCTCATGGATGATTAAGCGCGATAATTAAGGTTTTTGGACATTTTCCACAGAGGCGCAGACAAGGCAGCTGGTGACCTTTCATGCATTCCCAAACACAGAGGAAGGAATTAGTCCCACGTTTATTTCAGAAAGCACCAATCCTGCATTCGACAACAATCAAGCTGTTGTTGTAATAGTAGCCTATCCTCTTTGGCTATATTCTCTGCAGCGGCCCCAAGGCACTGGGCAATTCACCTTGAACTGTTGAGGTAATTATGAGAACTATAGAAGCGAACATATTTCAATTTCCAGCAAGGGAATTCCAAAAAGGTGTCAGGAATAAACCCTAATTTGGCTTGAAGGAGACACTTGGATGGAGTTGCCTATACATTTATTTTCCATTCAATTAACCGTTTTTAAATAATACAAATATGTTGAAATGAAATTCATTCAACGCATAAATAATATTCAATGCAAAACATTGAATAGCCTAAAATATATTTTTAAAAAACGCTGAAATGCTTAACATGTAAATATAGTCTGTAAATATAATGTATTGCAGTAACAAAATGCCTCCATTTCCCACAATGCCACACCAGAGCGGAAGCGGGGACGGGTTCCATGGCAACGAGTGAGTGGCGTGATAGCCTAGCAGGGTACAACTACAACTGGATAGCTAAACACCAACTTGATAAACAGTCACTGCCTCGTGTAAATATTGCCTTAAAATATAAACACAGTCTTTGCGATGATGAGTCGGACACCCGATGCAAGAGCACGGTAATAATTAGTTTGATAATCTTTTTTTAACAGGTCAAAGCAAACTATAACATAGCTAACGCTAACTAGCTCGCTTACATTTGCAGGGACAGATGTATTTAAACCTAAATAAACAGCTAGATCGTATTATCAGTGTATGTATTTGATTCAAAAATAGCATGTCCAAACATTTCCCCTTTCCTTCTTAATCGATTGGCCAGCTGTTTGTGAAACATCTGGCAACCACAGCCCATGTTAGGGGACTCCGCAATATAGTATTAACTTTAGATTAATGTCCATGTAGGATAGGTAAATACATGATTTATCCCGAAGGAAATTCAAGCAGTTGTGAAGTTGGCCCTTAAATCTAAATCTAAAGTTGCTATATTTAATATAGTAACTAACAATGCATTAACGTGATTTGTGGATGTGTTCATGTATGGCCGTTATTAATATCAGAACTTCTGTTCTTGTTATGCACAACACACATTTTAGAAATACACAACTTTGTAAATGAAATTCGGAACTGATCAATCACTGAATATTGAACTGATATCAAGAACACACTTGTTATTAGGAATTTCTTTGATATCAACTATTTTCGTATGTATCAAGATGTACAAGTAATTTAACATGAAGTGTAAATGAGTGCACACCCAGCTTGCCACACCTGGCTGTTTTCTGATGATGGCGCCGCCTACCTTACTAGGGACAACCAAACGAAACAGATCCAGGAGAACATCACCAATGTGGAGAAACACTTCGGAGACATGTGCCAACTGTTCGCCGCCTACGTCCGTAAAACCGCCAGACTCCGGGACAAGGCAGACCTGCTTGTGAGGGAAATCAACATATACGCAGAGACCGAAACCCCAAACCTCAAGAGGGGAATGAAGCAGTTTGCAGACCAACTGGCCAAGATTGAAGACTATCGTCAAGCTGAGGTACTACTACGAGTTGTTATCAAACAAACATCAGTCTTTGTTTTTGCATCTCACATGTATTTCAATTTGTACACATAAAAATGCAATTAACTGAGGTTTCCTATCAATTGGATCTAATTTCCAAGGAAGGCAGTGATATTGTATGTGTATGTGTGTATTTCTGTGTGTTCCTTGTCAATTCTGCCCTTGTTAGTGTGTTTACATTTCAAGTCTTTTATTTGTTAGGTTTCAAACAGAAATAAGAAAAGGTAGTTATTCCCCAGTATTGAGGTGATCAGCAGTCAGATCTCCATTATTGTCCAACTGTGGTCTTTTGATACAGGTAGAAAGGCTTGAGGCCAAAGTCGTAGAACCTTTGAAAAGCTATGGGGCTGTCGTGAAACGTAAAAGGGTAAGTTCAATATACATCCTAATTATCAGAATAAACCTTTGCACAAAATGCTATTGACTGAACCTACCATTTCTGTGCCACACGGGGGCAGCATTTGTCATAATATTCACTAATACTCATTACTCACTAATAGAGTTGCCTTGCGCAACATTGTTGCGAAAATCATTATTTGTCATGAAATTTCCTATATTTAACCATAATGACTAATGTATGATTTACCGTCTTGCACAAAAGGATATTATTACGAAGATGACTCTTATGAAAGGCCTTGCTTAACATTTTATTTCAGATGTAGTTATTGAGAATTGTAAACCAAGGAACTGGCAGAATTATATTATTATTAAGGGTAAGTAAACCCCAAAATCACTTTTTTCAGTTGGAAACAGTGATGGTGAACATCTGTGTTATTTCTGACTAAAGCGTATAAAGTTGTTAAAGGGGGGAGGTTTCTATTGGCTGCGCACCCTAGCTCGACCTGTCCATTTTTTCTAAAACCATTACGAGCATTTACAAAACCTTTACGTCACGACTGCTCGGATGGCATTTTTTGAAACTCTTAGTGTTATTACTGTTGTTGTTGTTGTTGTTTTTCTTCACAGGAAGACCTGAAGACCACCCAGAGTGCCAGAGACCGTGAGTCCAAACAGATGACCCAGCTGGAGAGGACCAGGCAGAGGAACCCCTCAGACAGACAGATCATTGTATCCTTACCCAGCATGCCCTGGGAGGCACCACGTCCACTCACACCAAACCTTTCATATAACCGTGTACAAAGGAACGGGGCTAAGAGAGGGGGGGATAGGCTTTGGTTTTATTTCATTGGTGCTTCCTTGACCAGGCTTTCAGTCACAGGTGGGTGTTTCACATCATCACGGAGGAGGCATCATCTCATTTGTGGTGATGTATTGTAGAGAACTCCTGGCGGTTTTTCAAATTAAGAGTCGTAATAGAGAAGCCTTAGAACCGTTGGTCCGCTCGAAAGGTCTTGGAACAAAAAAAAACCCTTGAGGTTTTTCAAATCAAGAGTGGACACAACCGCCGCTAAAAAGCATCACTAAAGGGGCTCCCCCACTAAATGATCTTTTATTTTCGCTGCTGTCTTTGCCACGCCCCCCAGGCGGAGAGTGAGCTCCAGAGGGCCACCATGGACGCCACGCGCACCACCCGGCAGCTGGAGGAGACGATCGACGAGTTTGAGAAGCAGAAGATTCGAGACATCAAGGTCCGCCAGGGCCTTTTGTCTCTCCTTTGCCCTCGCCCACTCCCCCTCCTCCACCCTCTCCTTCCTCCCCACAGTCTCATCTCTTCCTCCATGAGTCGGTTATTAATGAAGCGCATGCACTCTTCTCTGGTGGAATATAATGGTCTTTTTAAACCGTCAACTGGAAGTGAAACTAGACAGGGAAGGTTTTGGTGTCTGCTCGCCGAGCCGGTCCAAAATGAGAGTCCTTTGAGATTCCTTTTCGGCCTGCAATGTTTAAAATCTGTTCTCTCAGAAAACTAAAATACTTTTTTCATGAATAGAATAGCATGTAATATATTGTGTAATGGGTTTCTCACTATTCCAACATTGGGCATCTGTGAGCAAGTTGCCTAACCCCGAACTGCTCATTAAAAAAAAAAAATCACCATGAGTCACCTTGTACACCAAGCCAAATGACTAAATAGTAGGATAATGTAACACACATGACACATCATCATATTTAGGGTCTATTGAAGGGCCTTTTTTCCTCTCTCTCCCCTGGCAGAAGATCTTTGGTGAGTTTGTGACGGTGGAGATGTCGTTCCACGCCAAGGCCTTGGAAGTGTACACCGCTGCCTACCAGAGCATCCAGAGTGTGGACGAGGACGAGGACCTGGAGGTAAGGCCAGAGCCTTCTCATGCTAACGCTAGCTATGAGTCCCATAGGTCAAAGCCTTCTTACGCTAATGCTAGAGCTAATGCTACAGTTCAATAGGCCACAACTTTCTTAATCTAATGCTAGCTACAGTCCTATATGCCACAACCTTCTTATGCTAACGCTAGCTACAGTCCAATAGGTCGCAGCCTTCCTATGCCAAGGCTAGCTACAGTCCAATAGGCCGCAGCCTTCCTATGCCAAGGCTAGCTACAGTCCAATAGGTCGCAGCCTTCCTATGCCAAGGCTAGCTACAGTCCAATAGGTCGCAGCCTTCCTATGCCAAGGCTAGCTACAGTCCAATAGGCCAGGTACCAGATACACAGGTACTGTTAGACATCATCTGGTAGGCTGGGGCATTCTCTGGTGTCCATAATAACCCAGAGGATGTATGGCTATAACCACACATAATAGATATAAAATAACTAATATGTCTTGCCTGATTGCTTGCAGAAAAACTAAGAAATATGACAATGAGCAGAGGACAAAAGTGACAGTTCAAAAGCCATTCATTTACTTTCAAAGAAAAGAAAAAAAACATGTCCTTGCTCCCTTTCGATCTCATCAGTATTTGTTTTTTGTTGAAACGAATCATCTGCCCTCCATTCATACTCAGTAGAAACTCTTCACCGGGACATGGCTCTTTAATAGGTGACTCATATCACAGTGCATCGCTGATTAAATCAACTAAATGGCCACAAACGTCAAATGGCATGAAGACATTCCTGATTGGGAGCCTTTGTGGAATTAGTTTTTGATCTTGTGAAAACTCGCAACACACGTTACACTGCGTGTGTGTTGCGCTACACTTGCGTGTGTGTTGCATTACACTGCGTCTTACAATTGATCTCTGATGGCAATCTTAGGAATTGTTGATATCCAGCAAAAGTTGGCAGCGTGCAGAGAAACGAGGGCGACTCCCTACCTGACTGGTGAAGAAAAAAGGACATGACGAATATATATTTGACATTTGAAATGCTATATTTGAATAACCCATACTTTTTTTTTTTACATACTCTTATATATATATATTTTTTTTTTGATAATCTATAATACACTTAATGATATATCTTTCGTCCGGACACATCCATTGCTGGGAAGATCACTTTCACTTGAAAAGATTTTTAGGACAGTTGGGAGAGGAGTGAAATGTTATTTGTATGTTATGTTATATAGCACACACAGGCTGCTTCATAGAACATACATATATTTGGGTTTTACAAAAAATCTTTTATAACAAATATTATATTATTGACTAATGCAAATCAACCGCCCATTTAGCCTTGACGACGCCATTTCCAACAAGGTGTCTGTTATACAGTGGGTTAAGGTTCTGAGTGCTGCACCTCCTGCTCTAAGTGTACGGGTGCTGCACCTCCTCCTGTCTCTGGCAGGTGTTCAGGAGCCTGCTGCATCCTCCAGACTACCAGTCCCGCTTAGAGATAGTGCGCGCTCATTCCAAGAGCTCGCTCGATCGCACCGGCTCCTCCATGAGCATGTCAGGGACCCTGCAGGTAAGACCGACGGGCCGTTTTAGATGCTTCACACGTGCAATGTTGGATGTTTTCCAAAACAGAAGTCACCGCCGCCATTAGAAATATGTTGCACAGGAAAGTGCAGAGCTGTATAAGCTTCTTTGGATAAGCTTTCTTTGTTTGGCTTTGATAAGTTGCGCCATCTCAGTATATTCCGCAGTTTAGTCACTGAGCTCAATAGGCCTTTGGCCGGCTTAGGTCTCCGTACCACATGGGCCTCGGTCCTCCAGCCACTCTGTAGCTGCTCTAGTTCACCCCCCTCCTGTCACGTTGTCTTTAATGCTCTCCCGCAAACATGTGTCATCGCATGCCACTAATCTCATGCATTGTTTTAACGTGTGTGTGTGTGTGTGTGTGTGTGTGTGTGTTTTCAGTTATCCCCAAACATTCTTACGCTGGCCTTTTTGACCACACTCGTTTGCCTTCTACGAGAGACTTGTATTAATAACTCCTGACAGATTGGTTTCGGTGACTGTGTGCTTTTCCCTTTGTCACAACAGCAAAGCGCCGCGAGTCGTCTGAGAAGAAGGGAGGACAACAACGAGGAGGATGACGACGAAGAGGAATCGGAGGAGGAAGAGGACGACGAAGATGTCACCGACGATGACAATTAAAAGCCGCCTTGCTGTGATCAAGAGAAAGGCGTGCACACGCGATGACGTGTTTGTTTCTCATGGACATTGTGGTAACGGTGTAAAGTGTTGATGAAAGGTGTAAGCTAGCATAGTGTTGTAACTTGATATTTACTAGCGTAGTGTAGCCGTTTGTGAGCGATCATGAAATGCCATTCAAGTATTGAACTCACCGTCGCTTTTTGTATTCCACATAAGAAATTGCCAAAGTATACAAGTATATTTTTTAAGTACTGTTGGAATATCCTAGTGCAATTGAATACACTGCACGTTTACTCCTGTTTCTTAATAATGATAATAAAAAAAACATTCCATGTCATTTTGAAAGTCGAGATCTGTTCACTGATGTTTTGCCTTTTTTGCCAATGTTTTCAGTGACAGAACGGAACAAAATTTACAGTTACATGGCATGAAAATGTCAGGCTGGCAGGACTAGTAGGCCTATTATTACTATAAAGGGTGCTCCTCATCTCAGACTAACTGCAATCATGCCATAATTACAGTTTGAAATGTGACTTGCCTCTTCCGTGTCTACACACACTGGCAAATTAACGTGTGTGTGTGTGTGTGTGTGTGTGTGTGTGTGTGTGTGTGTGTGTGTGTGTGTGTGTGTGTGTGTGTGTGAATATAGTGCTTGTGGGGGAGGTTTGGTTGAGGAGAGGGCCATTCGGTACAGTACTACCCTCCCCCCTGACCGCTGTGTTGGCCGTGGGCTCCCATGTCCGTCTCCATGAGTCACCAACACATTTATCATTCCTCTGCCGACCATGTCGCCATACCTCCTCCCGCCCGAGTGTTTCAACACACCAAGCCATGCGCTCCCAGCGCTGCGTGACTCCAACCCCGGAAAAAATGCATTCACATGCGTGTGCACTATAAGTACTCCCTTATCTTTTTTTTTTTTATGTTCTTAAACTCTCACACGTGAAGGTAATGCGCCATAGAACAACTGAAGTCAAAGCCAAAAAAATTATGTAATACACACAGGCTGAGATAAAGGATTTGTGTGTGTGTGTAAGCAATGTGTCATCAACTGGCTGGTCTACATAGCCTTCGTGCACATAAAGGTTAATGTGTACGCAAACACACACACAGAATGCTTGGCCTTTGGTGTACCTTTTGAGGACCTGAATGGCCTGTGTGCCAGTGAGTCATCAGCCTTCTGTGTGTGTTGGTGTGTTGTTGGTGTGTGTGAGTCACAGTTTTGCCCATCGCTAATAAACCCCCAAGGGCTCCACTCCCTGCAATCAGCGTTTGGTGACCAGAGATAAAGAGAGGATGAAGGAAGAATGAGAAATAAAGCTAATCTGAAGTTGACTCGTCGATGGCTACATCGCACGGTGAGACAAAAGCAGAAGATGGAAGAGAAAAGAGAGAGAGACTTGTGTTTCCTGATGTTTGACTGAATCACCCTCCAACTCACGATGCTTTGTTCCCACTGCATGTGTCACCCAAAGGCGCAGCCGAAGTTCAAGGTCCAACGCATGGGTGTCATGTCAGTCTATCCCCTGTACCACTTCTTCCTCCACTGAGTCAAATGTCAAATACCCCGTCAGACTTTCTGTCTCTCGTGCGAAAATGAACCTCCACAATGCAAAATGTTGTTACGTACCAGAATATCAATAGTCCAATGTGTCCTTTCTCTGCAGAAGTAGCCATATACAAACTTTTGTATATGGCTTTAAATATGCTGTCAATCTGTAGGTATAATCTGTAAGGTCTGTTTTTGTTTCTCTTTTGTTCATTAGGCCTATTTGTTAACTTGTGTTCATTGAATAGGCTACCAGTTATGGTAGCTATTTAGGCTTATCTAAAAAACACAAATGCGGGCAACATTTTAACAAAAAGAAAGATGAAAGAAAATCTACACTTCAGTGACATTTTCTTTATATGTTTGACTGCATTCTTGACGTTATACGTTATCCGAAAGAGTGACGTCATCTCTCAAGCCCTTCTTTCTTGCATTCTGTAAACCAGTTTCTACAACCGTCAACTATTGCCGTCTGTTACACCGACTCATGTATAAAATATGTGCACGTTCAAAGAAACCAAACCGTCTGTTAGAGAAACCTGCCTGCTACCAGAGAGGCGCAGAGCTGTCAAATTGTTGCGGACGTGTTTATTGTCTCACAAACGTGGCCACTAGAGGGCGACATAGAACAGTACGGTCACCTAGATAAAGTAGGCCTACGAGCGACGTCCTACAAGAGGACACGGTGTTCCGTGTCACCTTCTGCCTTGCAGCAGTAGGCCTACGTGTGATGTCGTCTGCTCTACCTTACGGAGAGAAGGAGCGGTGCAAAACATCTGAGCAAACAAAAATGAGCCTGCTGTCTCCATGCATCACAGACATGTTTTACATTAAGAGTGAATGCTAACGGTCTGAGTCAGAACAGGGGGTCGACATTAGCAGTGTCTAGTAGTAAGATGTCAACTGAACTCAGTGCACTGTGTGGAAGAAATGCTGCTTTTCTATACACATGGTTCATTACACCGTTCTCCCTTATGTAGGCTACACAAAAAGCAGTGCAAAGTCAAGATGACCTGTATATTTTGCCTTTATTTAGCATTAATTATAGAAAGACCAGCGACAGAGAAAACATTTACCTCAAGTGTGAGTCACATGGAAAATATATTTTATTGGTATGCAGTCATTTCAGGATAAGCTTTTTTTAATGTGTATGCGTTCTCATTTGAAGTAGCCGGGACCGGTGTCCAAAGGAGCTCTAGTTAGCGTGTCTGTGGTGCCTAACTTGGATGTTGCACAAATAGATAAGGATTCCCTCTTCTTGGCTTCTGACTCATCTTCGCTCACTCAGCCTAATTCAGACACACCTGTTTGCGCCTGCAACCCTAGTCGAGGGACACTTAAAAAAGTATGTCGTCCTAGAACGTCACTTTTAAGGTTACACGTCAATTAGTTCCTTCGTGTTCGGTTGAACTGAGTTCTGTTGTGTGTGTGTGTGTGTGTGTGTGTGTGTGTGTGTGTGTGTTGGAAAGCGACAGAGAGACCAGACAGGTGGGGACCAGAGTGTGTGTGTGTGTGTCCTATACGGTATAGTTAGAAAAAATGAAAGGCGGCATAGCCAGAGTGTGACTCACACACTGACTCATTGACAGCGCTCTGTGTGTGCGTGTTGCGCAAGACAAAAATCTGTGTGCACTGTGATGATCATTGAGTGTCTATGTTGCTGGTGTTCCTCTGCTATTTCACTAACAAATGTGTGTGTGTGTGTGTGTGTGTGTGTGCCTCCAAAAGCTGCAGAAAAGAGGGACATATTTCATGTCCGCCAGTGTGCCAGGGAAAGTATATATGCATGCCAGGAGGTTCAAATTTTTTTTTCAAGCATCAGCCTTCAACTCACTGGAGTAATGACTTTTGTATGTATACAGCAGGCCCCTGCAGTCATATACCGCTGCCCGGTTCACAGGGCCAAATGGAAGGCCGTGCACGGCCGATCCTTCACCGTACGTGATGTACGTCGTGTACATGCTCACACTTCAGAGTTACGACTCGTAAATCACAACACTTTGGTGCATTTTAACAAGTCTGCATCATAAATGCTTTGTGGCTTTCGTGTCTGTAGTAGTGTCATTATCTCTGTATGTGTGTGTGTGTGTGTTTTATTTTATTTCCATCGTCATAAAAAAATAACTTGGACTACATTAACACTAGATTAAATATAGTTGCGAATTTGGCTCTGTGTGTGTGTGTGTGTGTGTGTGTGTGTGCGCGCGCGTCAGTCTGTGGTGGAAGGCACAGTCACCCAACGACCTGCTAACAGTAGGTCAGTATGAGCTGTGTATAAGGCAACTCTGGCACTGTGCATGTGTGTGTGTTCATGTTCCTGCGTGTGTGTGTGTCAATAGTTTACAATTGACCAATCATTTCCAGGTAACACACTGTATTCCTATTAGCCCTTAAGATAAACCTGTGGGCTGACAACACAAACTCTTTCTCTGGAATTTCATGCTTCCACTTTAGTACATTTTCACAATCATCTCTTCTGTCAATTCAAATCAACCCAGTGGAAGAGTTTGGTTCAAAAGAAGATAGTCCGATACTGTTTTTAGTTATTTGTACAGCCTGTATCTAAACATTTGGACCAGCATTACCAAATTGTGATAAATGCTAATCTAAATGTAATAAGTTAGCTTGAGTTAATGAGTTTCAACCAGGCCTCAAATAGAAGACAGAATAGAAGAAATTAGGGCTGAATGACATGGCAAAACAATCATATTGCGATTATTTTGACAGATATTGCGATTGCGATATGATTCACTATTAGTGGGAATTTTAATTTTCTCTGAAAGAACTATCATGATGTGACATTTGTTGGGGTCTGTGCCAAGTAGGCCAGGGCATCTCTGCAGCACTACAGTACTTAATTTATAACGGTGTTATACATTTACATTTACACATTTTACCCTTATCAAAAAATTGCAGCTCCTGCGATTTGGATATTGCACTTGGCCATATTGCAATTTTGATAATATTTAAATTGATTGTTCAGCCCTACAGGAAGTACATACATTATAGTGCCTCAGCACGTAAAAGCTATGGCACATTCAAAACAAGTGTGATACAAATTGTTCTGTAATATTCAAAGCTCACTTGAAATATCTATACCCATTTATCGGAATGTGCTAGAAAAGTGTTAATGTTTTAATGGAGCCGTCTTTCTATTACCTGTTACCGCCTTGCAACCGAGAGGCTCCCAGTGAGGGCTCAACGGGATGAGCCCCATGCGATCGCATTTCAAAGCGAGACAGAGAAGAAAACATTGTATGCTAACCTAAAAAAACATTTCAGAGTAGGGTGTGTGTATGCCTCTGTATGTGCCTGTGCGTGTGTGCCTATGTATGTGCCTGTGTGCATGTGTGAGCATGTGTATGTGCGTGTGTGTGTGTGTATGTGCGTGCGTGTGTTCGTGTTGTTTCGCAAGAAGCATTACCCTCTACCCCGACTTCCCCACCACCACCCTCACTTCATTTACAGTGTACACACATACGCTCTCCCTCTCCCTCTCTCTCACACACACACACACACACACACACACACACACACACACACACACACACACACACACAAAGGAAGGCTAGAGTGAGAGCGGAGGAGGATTGATCACAGTAATCCTGAGCTTCTGAGGCTCCAAGCAATATAACTTTACTCTAGCTCCATTT
>OOFB01030015.1:17442-33500 GCA_900323305.1 Trachyrincus murrayi
CCAATGCAAAAGTATTTAATTTGGGCAACTATAGTTGGGTTAATGACACCCAGTCGCATTGTGCTGTTAAATGTACTTAGGTACAATGCAAATAAACAAAAAACACCACTGTAAAAATAATAATTGAATATATTTGAATTTCATGGAAGTAAAATGGATTTGTGCTTCATTTCTAAATCTCTGCGGCGGTTAATCGGCCGTTGAGAACCACAGATTAAGAAGACATTTTGCAGGTGTGCGTCGTACCATCTCCTTCCAGGTCGTCCGTGTCATCGGCCCAGCTGGTAGACTTTGCGGGATAGTTGGGAGGCGGGGCACTTCCGCCTCCTCCCCCTCCTCCTCCTCCACTGTCCTCAGACAGGAAGTCAGTCAAGGAAAAGGTCTTCCCCTTCTTATTACCCTTCTTTTTAACTGCTATGAGACACAAACCAAAAAAAGAAAAAAGGTGTTAACAACAAGGAGTTGAGACGAGATGGAAACGCTTTTCCTACCGATTTATAAAATCAGTGCAGGTAGACGGGAAGGTATTATGACAGAAATGTATATGGTCAAAAAGTGACAACATGACAAGAGAACGCACCACAACATTCCCTATTCTATAATAACACCACAATAGGAGCACGGGCCCTGCTTTTGTTGACAGCCGCATCTGTCCCCAGATAAGGAGTGCGGCGGCCGTGCTTCGGTGAACTACGACCTGTCCGTGTGAGATAAAGGAAACGCAGTGTGCACACTACGATAAGGAAAACACTAGCCTTACTACCCCAATGGAGAACTCCCTGGTGTGAAAGAAATAGTCTGTCCTGCTCGTACACACTTGCTCAACACACAGGGAGTGGTCGTAACAGTCACTTAAAAACCAGAAATCAAACAGGACCCGGTCCAGTGTCGCTTGGTCGCATGTAAAACAGGGTGACAGGTGCACGCACCTGTACACTTGTGAGCTTGCCTGCACGCGCATGAGTAATAGGAGGAAATTATTTGCATGCATTTGTTTAAAAAAAAAAATAACTTGTCCGTTCTGTTTCTGTATTCAGCTAATGGCAGGTAGTGAGGGGGGGGGGGGTTGTGGAAGCAGGTTGTTTTGGTCCTGGGGAGGGAGGGAGGAATGACAAAGCTCCCAGTAAGCTTTATGGTCAAAAAAAACCAGGCTGTCAGGACATTCCTCTCGCAAAGCGCCAAAAAACACAGACACACAGACACAGACACACACACACACACACACACACACTTAGGGTTTCCAGTTGAACACAATGTTTACATGCACCAGCCGCTACCATCATCGCTCGAGCCCCCAAAACGCACCGATTAATCGAAAAGCCCAATTGATCAGTCAACCCGCCCCCGTGGTGCTGCATTGTGTGACATGCACACCGTGTCATCTCCACGGCGTGGCTATCGTTAACCTAGCTGCGAGATGCTATCCGGACGGACACGAGCGCGACGGAGGCGAAGCAACGCAACGCGAGGTTGTTGACTCGCTAGCACAAGTACAGCTCGCCATTGTCTTTATATGCGGGCTTAGTCAGCACCGGACTGCTGACGGGGGAAGTATCCCCCCCCCCCGCCTGCTTTGCTGGTCAGGGTTTAGGGCCTAGCGCTCATGGCTGCGCCAGGAACCAGAATGCGCCACTAGCAGCACAAGTTACACACAGACATGCGGATCAAAGTTGGACCACTGTCAAGGTGGTGGTGGTGGTGGTGGTGTTGGGGGGTTATGAATGCGACGGACTAACGTGGCGTCCGTCCGTCGGTTACTTTAAACACGGACGTCGCTGCGCACGTGGGGGGACTCCGTGGGAGAAGAAGAAGCAGCGCACATTATGCACGAGCCTCCGTCCTCCCCGAGCCGCCGCCGCCGCCGCGGTGTGGCGTGTCGCTCTCCGCCAACACTTCACAAACATGACACCGAACCACGAACACAACGCAGTAACCGCGAAGGCGGTGGTCGCAGAGACCCCCCCCCACCCCACCGCCCTGTAATACTCTATAGATGAAGGAATTCACGCGATATCTAACGCAGGGGATAGATGGGCTAAATGGTGCACGTCGCTGCCCCCCTCGCACATAACCGCTCTTTCGGCCGCTGCGACTTTTCCCCGGGACAAAACAAACCGTCAACGTGCGGCCGCACCCGCGAGACAATGACACCCGATTAATAACACGGCTCTTAGGCGTGGCGCGAGCCCTCCGCTCGACGTGTTGCCGAGGTAATAACACCCCGAAATCTCGTAAACGACCCAGATAGTTCACCCACATAAACCTCACCTGACGCCGCCATCTTGGAGAGCGAGTTCGCACCGGATGCCCGGATGAAGGCGTCACAAGTGTGTCGTCGGGAGCGCGCATCGGGGGGTTTACGAGCATGTCTTTTCCCCCCCCCCCCTCTCATCAGCTCACTTCGTTTACATCAATTACGAATTAATGTAAAAAAATAAATAAAAAAACGTGTGTAAAGTATTTCTCGGACTATTTATATATTTTGCTGTCTATATTTGTTTTTTAGTCTTCTTAGTGTTGTATCCACGTCACATTTTACAATAGGCTGTAATTCAATATAAACTCAATATAGTCAGGAAAAAACAGGAACATCTAACTAAATAAAACATGAACTTTAAACATGTGGGTTGTTTTGATACACAAAATAGCAGTAACCAGCCCTTGTGCATCGGGAATCAATATGATTCAAATTATAGGTCCAGTATTATGTATTAAAATGTCTGTAACAAATCATAAAGAAAACCCTCTTTTAAAATATGTGACACATGAATATTTCTCTTTCTTTCTTTTTTTAAATGTACAAAATATTCTCTTCGGGGGCATGCTCCAACCAGGAATTCATGTTATCATAGGCAACCTAACAGTAAAAGACCATGTATCGTTCAGCATAACACTGTATATTATACTGTGTGGACTGCTACTTGGACTACCTGTCTTATTGCCCCCACAACTCAAACTGGAGAACCAGCGAAAGAAGACGGATGGATAGTATATTGTATAATAATTGTATAAAAATATATTAATTAACAAAATAGCACTCATGAATATGTGCTTTGGTTATTCTGTAGGCTAATGATGCTAGGGACATATAAAGAGACTCAATAGGCACACACAGTTCACAGACACAGTTCACAGACACAGATTGATTCCCTTTCGTTTATTGGTCAGCAGAAGATTCCGCCAAAACGACATGAATCCAATACACAAAGGAAATAGATGGGGTCACTTTTAAATTGTATGAATTCACCAATTGAGCCTCAATGCAGAGTTTAAATTCGATTTTTATTCATTTAGAAATTGGTGAATTTGTGTAGAAATTTGAGTGCTGATTTGTGCAAAGATTCATGAAGCAGAAACCGCCTACTCTGCCAACTCTTCTAGTGCATCTTGAAGTCTGTAAAACACAAAAGAATAATCATCATCACCATCGTCGATCATCATCATCATCATCATCATCATCATCACCATCATCACCATCATCGATCATCATTCTTTCCATCAGATTATTTTTCTTCTTCCTGTCCGTTTTAGTCCCACAAACTCACTCACTTGAAATCCCCTCCGTCCAGCAGTGTCCTGTAGGTGGCGATCTCGGCCTCCAGCTTCATCTTCATGTTGAGCAGGACCTCGTAGTCTTGCGTCTGCTGCTGGATGTTGGCCCGCAGGTTGGTCAGCTCGCCCTCCAGGCGCATGATGATGCCGTTGTACTTCTCCATCTCCATGTTGTTGCGCTGCTCCGTGTTCTGCAGCGTGTCTTCCAAGGACCCTTTCTGTTCGAATTACCGACAATGTCATTGAACACGCCCAATCTAATGGATCGAGAGGCTTACTAAACAGCAGTATTCAGGATATTGAAAATATTCTACAACTATCATATCAGGGCTTGTAGGTCAGAATGCATCATGGGATTTTTTTGTGGGTGATACCCCGCCATATTGAGAGGACTCAAGAGCGTTGTAGTGCTGTAAAATCCTAAATCAACGTAAATATACCGTAACCTAGGCTAACGAAAACGTTGTTTTGCCACGTCTCGCATGAGAAACGCTGTGGCAGTTTCAAACACAACAATGTCTCCCCATAAGGACAAATCATGTCACGATGAATTACTAAACTGACCAAAAAACAATTACTACTAATAACTAACATTCCAATGCTCCTATGCTCCCAAAATGGCGGCAGTCATTACGTCGCGATGTACAAGCCTTATAGCCTAACTGCAAGGTGTTCTACAACAACTGTGATCTTCCAATGTATGGCGTTAATGAATTAGAATGTGTGACTTGTGAACACATTGTGAGTGTATTCGAGCTGTGTATGCTTACCAAGCTCTGTTGGGATGCCAGTTCAATTTCCAGGGTCTGGAGCTGTCTGGACAAGTCACTGATCTCCATCTGGGCCCCTTGGAGAGCCTCTGTGTTTTGTGAAACCTGAACCTGAACTTCTGAGATCTGGGGATACACAGGGGAGGACACGCATGGCTCAAAGTACTGTGACACGCACACACACATACACAAATATAAGATGAGATATTACGAAAAAATGTTTTAAACTTATTGACACTGACGGAATAGTGACTTGTGCAGAATTACACAAGACTACTGCGACTTCATGTAAGGAATAAATCGACTTAATATCGACTTAATTGGCTGAAATTAAAATATTATTCCGTGGTGCTTTGAGCATATTGTTTTCGCGTCTTATTCAAGGATAGTTGTATTTGGCCGTCGTTTTTAATGTTGGATTTTTAGTGCATTGATTCAGAACTGTTAAAAGTTAAAAGTAAATAATGCACACCATTCAAACGTTATTGACCAATCAGAATCAAGCAATAACGCCACTGTGGTGTAAACACTATTCATTAATTAGCTAAATTGCAGTTGGTGTATAACTTTTGAACTATTGTTTGTGTACCTGATTTTCATGCCATTGCTTGAGATCCTGTGCATTCTTGACGGCCATCTTCTCGTAGTTGGACCTCACGTCCTCCATGACCTGGGCCAGATCCTGACCTTTAGGAGCGTCCACATCCACCTGCACTCCCCCCTGGGAAACTTGGTTCCTCATCTCCATCAAATCCTACAGTACACAGGAAATAGAGGACACACCAGGCTTTAGACTCTATCAACTCCTACAGTACACAGGAAATAGAGGACACACCAGGCTTTAGACTCTATCAACTCCTAGAGGCAATAGAGGACACATCAGGCTTTAGACTCTATCAACTCCTAGAGGCAATAGAGGACACACAGGATGCTTCCTATAATGCATATAAAATAGAGGACACACCAGGCTTCCTATAATACATATAAAATAGAGGACAGACCAGGATTTAGCCTCTACTCCTAGAGTACATAAAAAATAGAGGACACGCCAGGCGTTTAGACTCTTATCAACTCCTACAATACACAGAAAATATTAGACACACAAAGTTTAGTGTTTACTATTTAGCACACACTTTTATCCACGGTGACCTTCAGTGAATTCAGTCATAAGGCGCAGGTAGGGGTGAGGCACAACGCCTACTGATAGGCTGCAAACGCAGACGTCTCAAACGAAGTGACCAAAATACTCGCTACTAAATTACTAAACGAAAGTTACTAAAATGTCATAAATCTCTTGCTCACATTCTCATGGTTCTTCTTGAGGTACATGAGCTCCTCCTTGACCGCCTCTATCTCGCTCTCGATGTTCATTCTGCCCATGTTGGTGTCGTCGATGACCTTCTTCAGCCCCGCGATGTCCATCTCCACTGACTGGCGGATGGCCGTTTCATTCTCAAACCTAGAGGGGTACCGAGATGCAAGCTCTATATTAGCTGATATATTAGCCTATCTATTGAAGCAGTCGCTGAGATTCACTTTTAATGTTATTACATATACAATATATAATATATATATATATATATATACCACTTAATCCATTTCCCTTTTCCTAACAATTGTGTTGTCTGTTGTGCATTTCAGATTCTCTTTTATAAACTGAGTTCAGGGTTAATCGATCGAAGCTATTTTTGAGCTCATAATAAACTAAAACTATAAATGTTTTCTGAAAGAAATGAATAGATCCGACATACTTTACTTTGAAGTCATCAGCGGCCAAGCGTGCATTATCGATCTGGAGAACCAGCGTGGTATTGTCCAGAGTCTTGTCAAAGACCTGCCGGGGAAACAGTACAATATTGTTATTGTAATAAAACGTAATTTCTCAATTCTATATAAACCTTATATATCAGTGTTAGATGTTGGTTTGACTGATGTAGTTGTAGCTTTTCCACATGTAATATAATAATACATATTCAATATAATATTACCTTTTATCCGTGCACCATATAATTTACATGTTACCATGGTGTCAATAAAGAAATTGTAATTTGAATCCAGAGGGTTCAAATGACAAAATAGGGTGGCATTGTGCCTAACTGCCTGCCAGGACTGTGAGGGCAGGGACAGATTCAGTATCAAAAACTGAATCTGTTGTTTTTAACCATTTCTGGACAATGGATTTGTAACAACAAATAGGATTTTTTCTTTTAACCGTATTAATTTACCCTCTGCTTCATTAGATAGATAGATAGACAGATAGATAGATAGATAGATAGATAGACAGATAGATAGATAGATAGATAGATAGATAGATAGAGAGATAGATAGATAACGTTAGATAAACAGACAGACAGACCGACCGACAGACCGATAGATAGTAACAGTAGTGAACATGTTTTTCAGAACAGTTTTATGTCTCCATGGGTGAAGCAGAAGTAGGCAGCACTCTTCCAGTTTTTTGTCAGAGAACACAAAGAGAGGCACAGAAGTCATCAATGTGTCACTCTCCGGAACTGCAAAGAATGTGACATTTGACTCTGCTTTCTAGTGCTGATTGTTATACAACCAAGTACGCATGCTCGTGTGTGTGTGTGTGTGTGTGTGTGTGTGTGTGCGTCAGTGCGTTATTGCATGCAGATGCAGCCAGACTGGCTTTGCAGCGTGAGCATTCATTGTACGAGCCATGTACTACACATCTGCTTCACATCAGGGTCGTTTTACACCAGAGAGAATGTAAGCAGAACAACCGTTCACAAGCGGAGAATGCGTGCAGGAGAGCCATTCACAAGTAGACACACTTGGAGGAGAAAAATCACATGATACAAGTAGGGGGAGGGAGAACATTCTTTTGGGTCTCTTTCAGACGATTTCAGAAGTCAGATTCCCTCTTGTTGGTGATTCACCAGAGACAGGAAGTCCTGGGGGGAGTTGTGTGTGTAGCATGAGAGGGATTGTATGGGGGAAGGGTAAAGCGATGGACACGACCACACCCTTCATTCTCATGCAGGAAATATGATAACTCACAAAGCAACTTATAGACAGTAATGTGGGCTAATGCTGCTTCTATACAAGAGCTGAGACTATGGAATATATAATATCAATAATATCATAATAATTATAATAATAATAATCATATTTAGGGAACTAGAGAGGACTGACTGTACTTCTGCCTTTTTAGTTTAGTGACTACTCTGTGATGGTGTGACTCATGAATTGAATTGAGTCCCTCGAGGTTCATCATCCTCATCATCATCCTCCTCATCATCATCATCATCATCATCATCATCATCATCATCATCAGTGGCCCAGAAGCATTTCTGTTAGTTGATCAAGTCGGTGTCCCAAACTTTACACAATTTCCTATTTCAATACAACCTTCTTTTTTTTACAACCTTTTCAGTGTTTATTTCTCTCAACATTTCCCCGACCTCTACTGCAATATTTCAATAACAACAATATATTCTGACATGAAACGGATCTTCTCGCACATCAAATCTGAACTTCTCTCTGCGTTCTGTCTCACTGCCTCGGGCGCTCACCTGTCTGCGTAGGTCATCCAGGATGGGTGTGTATTTGCTGTAGTCCCTCATCTCGGGGCCTCCCTTCTCCAGCGCCTCCCTGATCTTCACCTCCAGCTCGTTGTTGGCCTGCTCCAGGTTCCTCACCGTGGTCAGGTAGGTGGCCAGGCGGTCGTTCAGGTTCTGCATGTGCCCCCTCTCGTTGCCCAGGATCCCACCGCCGACTCCACCGCCGACGCCGGCAGCGGCTCCTGGTCCTCCAAAGCCTGCACCACCACCACCGCCCATTCCACTGCTCACCCTGTAGGCCGACGAGGCGGAGATGGTGGGGGCGCCGGAGCGCAGGCCGGAGAAGGAGGCAGAGGAGATGCGGGTGCCGTAGCTCCCGGCGCCACCGTAAACACTGGTGGCACGGGAGGGCAGCATGGAGCGTGTGAAGCTGGAGTTGGCAGAGGGTTTCACTTGCATGTTGACCGACCTGAAGCTCATGGTGAGTCGCTGAGTTGGAGGCACACACGCAAAAGAGGGCTGAGAGTGAGTGAAAAGAGGGATGTGATCTGAGGTCTTTGGTGCTTGTCGGCTGGGAAAGAGATGTTGGCAGAGAGAAATGGAGAAGTTATACTCCCCGTAAGTCCCTCGACCACAGCTGGCCTTTTTAGACCCCGCCCACTTCCACATCCACCATTGTTCCATTCCTGTACTCCTCCCCCCCTCTTCTCCTCCTCTCGTTCCCTCTTTTCCCCCACATCTTGCCTCTTTTTGCAAACTATTTGTGCCGTGATCCAATCTTATTTGTATAGTCAGCTGCAAACATTTACATTTCAAAGGTGGACATTTGTTTAGCTGTGGCCATACTATGCTGTGACCAGGGAATCAACTCTTTGGTTTACAACACCAAGCATGAGAGATAAGTCAGTTTGTAGGTTTTTAAGCGTGAAATCTATACTACAGCCAACAAATAAGTCAAGAAAAAGAAGCAGAACTGAGAAAGAGAGGCATTACAGCAACATTAAAGTATTGTTTTGAGATTATGCAAGGGAATTCATTTGGCTTGCCCATAAAAGGCATAATGCCCACCACTAGCTGCATAGTTTTCTAAATGTGTGCTCAGCAATGTTTTGAGCTAAATGAAATGTGGCCAACCCCCCATGCAGATTGTAACCTGTAGTTAGTACAAACATGGTGGAAGGAGTTTATCGCACAGTAAACACAGTTTAAATGTGACTTAAAAACTCAAATATACCCAACAAACTCAAATATACTTATATATAAATATGAATATAAAAATATTGCGCAATACGAAACAACTAACAAGGCTATATGAATAAGAGGCTACGTGGTGAAAGCAAGAGGGACGGGAAAGGGGTGCCTGTAGGGGTGCTGTGGAAGCTGAAGAAATGTGTGCTGTTACAGATGTCGGCTTCATAAAATAAGTTCATAAAAGCACCCATGACAAACAGGTGAGCCGTTCTAAACCAAACGAAGGAAAGCATCGTGCTTACTGTGTCAGAGCAGAAAACAACATCGCTACAACGGCATTTCAAACACACAGCACTTGGGTTTGAAACCGGAGAGGTGTACGTGGGTTTGGACATATTTAAGCAGAGGGTTAGGACGGGGTTTTTCAAACTGGGCCCCAGAGGACGGACTAACAAAAACAGTGTGACCCCCCCCCCCCCAGGTGCAGCTGTGACAAAAGCAGACACTCCTCCTCCCTGGTCTCCTGTATAACATGGCTCCTGTTCTTCTTCCCATCTTACCCCACCTTTATGCTTGATCGAGTTTCAACACTTTCTCACACTTTCCCTCCATCATCACCACCACCACCACCACCACCACCCAGGCCCGGCATTGTTCACTTTGCAGAGCGTCAAGTCCATAATAATGAGTCCCCCCGACCGTTTCCATTCTAACCAAAAAAAGAGAAGTGAGGAGGAAACACCCACCACGTGAGTCTGGTCTCTGATTCAGAGAGGGAAGGCAGATCTCAGAATGGAAACTCTAGGATGACTCATGTCTTATGACTTATGATGTGTTTCCTCTCTCTTGTTCAGCTTTATTATTGTTTTCTTCATCCCTAGATACTGCATGGGCAATATCCTTCCAGCTCCTTGCTATCGCTGAAAGAAGCAGATCTGTCCACTAACTGTCAGTATTTGTCCCATTGTTCAGTTGAACAAATACTGTGTTTATATTATCCTACTGTGTCTAATGTGCAGTAATCCATGTTTTATTTTTTCCTATTTCCTCCGCATAGCTTCCTTAGATGGAGGAAACGGAGAAACAGGAGGAAAAGAGGAAAGACGAAGAGCAGGTAATAGCGTAGAGGTTGGGGTATGTGTGAGTCACTGTGGCACACAGCAGGAGTCCCAACAAACAGGGCTTTCTTTATGTGTTTCAGTTCCTGGACAGCTGTCAACAGCTGGAGGGAGAGGGGTGGGCTCTGTCATCACCCGGGATGAACTCCCGATTGGTGGGCTTTGCTCATTTGTTTTTCTTAACTTTTTCCATTTGGTTAGCTCAAGTGCAAATGAGTTACATGTACACACATGTGCACACAGTATGTACATACATACATACATACATACTGTGTGCACTATTAAGTGTGAGAAGTGTACGAAAAGCTAAATTGAGCTCAGTTAAGTTCACATGGCAGTAAATGAGTTTGAGGTAGCTAACTCAATTATTCCCTTACGGTATTAGCATGCAGGCATTCACTGTACTCTTTTAAGTGGTCAAGTTGTGTCTTGATGCTATCATAAGTTTGGCTCTGTCCTCTAATTGTGCTACCAAGGCAGCTGTGGCATGACACTTCAGAGGTTAAGGAAAGGCAGCAAGAGTTTCTCTACGAGATGCCAGGTCCATCTTTAGCTCCCAGGCATTCCTCAGGAGGCCACAAGGATCGCTCCTCACTGTGGAATTACAATATGACTGTCAATGCTTTTCTGATATGATAAGGATTTGATTTGACATGTGGTGGGACACTTTTGCTCCCTGTTTGAACTTTGAACGCTTTTATAGATTGTAGAGTTACAGATATACATATCAATGGGAAAAAATCATTTAGCCATTGTTCCGAAATGATGTGATTGGTAAAAAAACGAAATGTAATCAACCAACAACAATGTTTACAACTGTTTAGGTTCAAAGTCTTAAGTGGGTCACATTTCTGAGAGCGCAGTAGACTACGAATGAGAGCGATGACAGAGCGAGGATCTGACCCCACCCCTAGACCGACTCTACATCCCCACCAAGACACACCTCCTGTTTTGCATCATCCCAACTGTAGTCTGGCTGTCAGGATGCAGGCTGTGGGGATCAGCCTGCCATTGGCCGACTATTTCAGTCGGAATTCTCCTAACCTTCCGCTATCTGCGTGTTACCGTTTTCAAAGTCCCCATCGCTACGTGAAGCAACAACAACACCCTCTGAGCTAGCGACCTACACGCTGAAAATGGGAAGTTTTGACGAAGATTTCGATCGAGCAATAAGGCCCACCGACACTATTTTTCAAGGGCACCGTCGCCGTCCTGGGCTTAGCACCGCCCAAGACGATTGTTTGGTTTAAAGAAATACAAACAAGACGTTTTTTCCCCCTATCCCAGAATGATAGTGGGTTCAGCCAGACCTTTCTCAAGTGTAGGTCTGGCTATGTGAGACGATCCCATCTGTGGCCACCAGAGGGCGATATTTGCACAGAAAGGGCATGGGTGTGGCTGTGAACGCACTAGTTCCCTTTAATCACCTGGCATGTAAAGTATGGTCAGTGCCACTGTTAATGTTAACCTTCACACACCAACCCACACTTCAACCACACCTCTTTCTTAGCATGGAGATTGCATGTTGTTACTGAGGGTTTAAGCGGTCTGGAAGAGAACTTCAAAAACTTTATAAATGCAGCAGGACAAGCAGTAGGCCTAGCTTGAATAACTGCATTTAGTGTCGAGCCTTAATGAATCTTACAATGTCTTTCTCTGAAATACATACAATACAATAAACATTTCAGCACATGTAGGCGAAAGCGTTGTAATTGCCCGGCTCCTTCTGGTCACTTTGATAAAAACAACTTGATCCATTAATTACGCAAAATTCAATGTTTTAATTTTATTTTATTGATTTGAAGATAATAAATACCCGTTTGTATTTGTTGTTCTCATTAACTACCTGAGAAACTATGTATTGTAATCGAAATTATAATGATCATTATTCATCTGTAAATGAAGAAGTTAAAAAATCTCATAACACTGGATCAACATTTGCCTGCCAATCTGCCCATCATTATAAACGTGGTTCCTTCTCTGCTGTAATTATTATTGTCCCACACTCTGGTCCACTTTGTACCCTGCTATCTCGCTCTCTCTCTCTCTCTCTCTCATAGCATGTAAGTGTCTCTCTCTCTGCACATTCCAAACATTATAAGTAATTTTGCAGCCTGGTACAAACCAAAAACATCACCGCCGTCTCAACAGGCTTCAGGTCAGGGTGTTACCCTGCTATCTCTCTCTCTCTCCCTCTCTCTCTCTCTCTCTCTCTCTCTCTCTCTCTCTCTCTCTCTCTCTGTCTCTCTCTCATCGGTCTTAACAGAGCAACTGCAGTTTTAACTGGAAGAAAGTGAAATGACAAAAATAAACGGACCCCTCTCATATTTCAGACCCTAAAGAGGGAGGGGGGGAGGCTGTGGTTAGTTAATATCAGAGTCCCCACGGAGTTGTCAAATGATAAGTCCTTGGCCATTTGTGCATATATGGTTGTCTAGTACAGTATCGTGGTAGGAATTCGTGATAGGCATTCAGAATGCGGGAGTGAATGGGGAGTAAGCATTCCATTGTACTTACATATGGCAAATAAAGAAATCTGAATCTGAATCTGAATTGTCTTCCACCAAGCACAGCTCTCACAATGTGGGACGAATAACGTCACTCTTCTGTGCCCAGCCAAGCAAAACCAGAATTCACCCTGGGTTCATTCTCCTGGTCTCTGAGACAGTGATGGATGCCAGGCTACTTATCATGAACGACATGTCGCTATTTGACAGGAGGGTGAAAGCTTTGCTGGTGACTTAATAAAAATCAACATACAAATTATGTACCACAGTGATACGCTGAGGAATTAGGGGTCTCTCGAGATATAAACTAACGCAAACTTTTCAGGAAAAGAAGGTGCTTGTGAAGTGTGTCCTGACCCTAAAGACAGGCAATGCTGTGGGCTATTTGCACTATAGTTGTGCAACCATGGCAACAGGTACCTGTACAAACACATCCCATTGTGAACAGACACAAAGCATCCATCCGTATGTCAGCACCCCTCCAGTCCATAAGGGTTATACAAACATACCCACCCAGGTTTTCTTTTTTTTATGCTGTATATATATATATATATATATATGGCAAATATGGAGAAGAGAGCTTTCTTGAAGAGCTCACCGAGCACCCGGAGAAGCATGAAAACAACACCGGAGGATCCTAAGGTGTGGCTGCAGGGAGAGAACGAGGCTGGGTCTGTTTGTTCTGCAAGCGGCCGATAAGGACGGAATGTCATGCATTTTATTGTTCTCCTCTCTGCTTTTCTGTGTGACGATCATGATGATCCAGTCCGGTGCCCCGGACTGGATGGGAAGGCGGGGGGGGGGGGTAAATATTGATTGATTGACTTCCCACATTCTTGAACGGTATGAATACTGCATGTGTGTGGTGTTTATATACTGCACCTGACAGATGTGACTAACTATGGTTGATAGAGATGTGGGAGTGTTGCTATAATTGAGTTAACCCTTTGTGAACCCTAATGATAACAACTTCGATTTGTACAAAGCACGGGTCACAGCAAAGACCAAGAGGGGAATGGGAGGACAGTTGAAGACAAAAGCCGAAGTCGACACCGAATCTCAATTTTCCCACAACCATCGTGTCGTAGTTAAGGCCAGCACACATACAGGCCACATCCCCACTGATTTACTGTGCATTATGTCAAGCCCGTGAGAACTTCTACGAAGCAATAAGACCATAAAACGCATCCGCAGGCTCATGACACCCAAGGCTGGAGCACGTGGACACACACACACGCACAGCACACATGAAGAATGAATTTGTGTATAGGTGTATAGAATTTGTGCGTACGTGTAAACTCTACACACACCGCTAGTGTTCCATGGAGGCTTCGTGAGCGTGGAACGTGTGTGTAATGACTCAGGGTCAGGCCAAAACAGGGGGCTGAGGGAAAACTCGATCAATCTAAGCAACTCAAAACATGGCACACTGCAGGACGACAATAAAACCAGTTTCCAATTGAGTTTAGAAAAAAAGAAGTACAAAAAAAAGAAAAACCTCTCACAAGTGACCATTGTGTAAGATGCGTGCTGTACATGTGTAACATGATGCTGTTTTTTCCCCTGCTTTACCTTTATCCAACTCCACTCCTCCACCGCCCCACCCCCTCCACCTCTCCGCCCCCCCTCACCCCACCCCCCACCCCTCCTGCCGAGGGGGCTGTCCGACCACACCTCGACGGTGTCTCTGCTCCCGATAAATAGCAGCATGGGGCATGCTGGAGGGTCTGTCTGCCTGACGCTTCTCTCTCTCTGTCTCTCTGTGTGTCTCTCTCTCTCTCTCTGGGTCTCTCTCTCCCTCTGGGTCTCTGCCTCCACGTACATCCACACACACACACCCCTACAACACTAGCCTACTCTATCTCGGTGCCTTGAAGAAACCAACATACATCCCTGCCGTGTGACCATGTCTGTTAGAGCCTTGAAGACCACCACCTTCTCCACCAGGTCCACCTCCTCCGGTGGCGGGGCGGGCCCGGGCCAGGGGTGCTACAGCAGCCGCTCCTTCTCTGGCTACGGGGGTCCCAGCGCCGGCAGGCAGACCTACGCCGTCCGCAGCTCCTACGGGGGCGTGGGTGCCAGTGGGGCCGGCGTCGGTGGCGGCTTTGCGGTGGGTGGGTATGTGGCCGGGGGGTCCGGCCAGAGAGGCAGCGGCGGCGCTGTAGAGTATGGCTACATGGGTGTCGGCGGAGGCATGGGCGGAGGTATGGGCATGGGTGGAGGTATGGGTGGAGGCATGGGCGCCAGAGTGGTCCCCATCACGTCCGTCACAGTCAACAAGAGCCTCCTGGCTCCCATCAGCGTGGACATCGACCCCAGCATCCAGGTTGTCCGCACCCAGGAGAAGGAGCAGATCAAGACGCTGAACAACCGATTCGCCTCCTTCATCGACAAGGTGAGTGCCTCCTGTGGTGGCGCCTCCTGGTGGCTCCTCCCTTCTGCCGCTGAGCCGTGACCTCAGCTGAGCCATAACCCCGTTTTCATTTCACAATCAAAAAATAGCTTCAACGTAAAATTAAAACTGCTTGCGCCTCAGGTAGCAGAGGATGATACATCGTATGAGACATTCCTTGTTTGTTGCAATTGTTGCATTTTGACTGGCTTTGAAACATTAGCTTCCTTATATTGGTTCTGAGTGACGGCTTAGCCTGCTCATATCTGTTTTCAATACCAGGTGAGCTCTGTTTGGATCTGCTCACAAAACAACCTAAAATATTGCTTTATGATTTCCACGAGGCGTTTCACTTTCTTTCGCTTAAGCGCATAATTGGTAAACACAAACTCGGCCAGCAGTATAGTAAACTGTAAAAAAGCGCCTGTAAAGGTTTCAAATCAACACCGTGTAGACTGGCCGCTGTAGAAATACACTTATTAAAATCCCATTCTGAAAGCTTTGTCTATTTGCGCAAATGAGTTTCTCTTCGGTAGAATATCTCCGTAACGAAACAGGAAACAAGGCGTAACTCCGCCCCTTGCAGTCATTGGTCTCCGGCCCAGGCTCTGTGCCGCCTCCCCCCAGAAGTTCTGCTATAACACAGTAGGACTGTTAGAGCCCAGATTATTGAACACCGTACAAGATGATGAGTATAAACATTGCCATGTTAAGGTAAACAAAAATTCAACTGTATTGGGTTTTAGCAAAGCCGATATGTATACATTGTGTCTCCGATATCCATTAGTTTGCTATGTAAGCATAATCATAATCATGTTCTCTGTAGTGAGCTGTCCTCTCTCTCTCTCTCTCTCTCTCTCTCTCTCTCTCTCTCTCTCTCTCTCTCTCTCTCTCCCTCCAGGTACAGGTAAGACTCTGCTAGCGAAGGCGGTGGCTACAGAGTGCAGCAGCAGCACCTTCTTCAACATCTCCGCCTCCACCATCACCAGCAAGTGGAGAGG
>OOFB01030017.1:0-10236 GCA_900323305.1 Trachyrincus murrayi
CGTTTCCATAGCAACCGCTGCCAGTCACCTCTCTCTGAGATCAGCCTGTCAGAAGAATTCTGACAAATCTAATTCCAGGGGAATTACTTACAAATACACTACTGTCTGTGTGTGTGTGTGTGTGTGTGTGTGTGTGTGTGTGTGTGTGTGTGTGGATATAAGCTTTAATAAGCGTGTATCTACAGATCGACTGGAATACGTTTGTTACCACTGCACATCGGATGGACAACACTTAAACAAACCTCAAGGGAAGATAATGACGGATTCGGGGGATCAGGGACTCCCGTGTATCCGCATTAGTGTGGACACGTCAACACAATGTTAACCTGCATACAGTACTGCTCGATCTATCTCCCCTACTAGTTGGTACGGTCCACTGGGTAGGCCGGTAGACTCATCTATCTATCCTACCGGTTGGTACGGTCCACTGGGTAGGCCGGTAGGACCTGGGTGGACACACTCACACCTGGTGGTAAAATAGGGGCCCTTTAAATAAAAATAGCGACAGATATTAGTTTAATGATCCTACCTTCTCCATGGAGCGTTTCCACTTTGACGTCATTGGCTCCAAATTCCCATGTGTTGAAAAGCGTCACCGTGCAGGTCTGTCGTGTGCAGGTCTGTCGTGAGCAGGTCTGTCGTGTATCAGTCTCCACGGGGGAGACGCGCAGCTGCCTCCACTCGCTCCGTTAAATCCACTTTGATCAAGCCTACCTGTCAGTCAAACTTCACGTGTTTCTCTCACAGTTTATTTATAGGTTATTAGCCTACATCCGGTTATCAAGTGTTTGAATGAAACACAGTTCGGTGTGACCGAGGAACACCTCCACCTCCACCTGATGCTCTAGCGCTAATTAAAGTATTTATGGAAATCCTCCTCTCGGCCGCCAGGTGGTGCTGACGGAACTCCAGTGTTTAATACTTCTATGTGTTTAATACTTCTATGTGTTTATTGTTTTGTATATATGTATATAATACATACTAGTATATATATACTATAAGATATATATTAGTGTCCATACAGTGTCCGTACACATCAGACATATACTTCTCATATATAATATCAGACATATACTTCTCATATACTTCTTATATCTTATAAACAAAGTACATTTTTGTTTTCTTTTGCTTCACCAACCAAATCAATGCGCTTGTTAGCTTAATGTGTCTGAATCAACGTTTTAACCACAGCGTGATGCTCTCATAGTGAAGTGCCTTGCTCGTGAGATCTTGTAAATGTAAGTGGGGGTTTTTTTCGCTGTTGAGAAAGCAAGAATAAATGTTGTTCTGACAGTATGACATCACACGTCCTCTCAGCCAATAGGAATAAGCTTTTATTGGTGTTTTTTTGGTGGGGGGAAAAGCTGGACCACATATCCCATCATCCCTGTGGGCAGGAGACGATACTGGGGAGGAACGGGGGAGTGTTGGGGAGGAACGGGGGAGTGTTGTAGTTCCTAACAGTCACAGAGAAGCTAGCCGAGAATCCACAAACCAACAAGATTGTGTACATTATTGTTTTCAGCATTATTGTTTCTTATTGTTATTCATAATGACGAATTACCCGCAATGCCGTTTATCGTACAGTATGAAAACCATAACTTCCACGATTTCGATTGGCCGAGTTGTAGCACGCGTAACAGAGTTACATTAAAAAGTTGTCTTCAAAAAGTTTCTGAAATGTCTGCAGAAAAATTCCTGTTTTGGAAAGAAAAAGAAAGAGACTCCAAAAATGGCTTCCTAAATCCATTGACGGTGACGTCACAATGTTCTGGCAGTTTCTGTTACAGGTTCAAAGTCAAAAAGTCTGTGTAACGGAAAATTCTCCCCCAAGAAACATACGGAGCGAAACTACAACCCCCACAGTTCATCTGAGGCGTGGTACAGTGTCTGGACGGTGCCGCCGGTGAACTGGCTGCTGGGAAATGGAGTTGTTCTTGGGTATAAATATAGGAATCAAAACCAAACCTGTCTGTGAAGAAAAGACTAAAAGAGGAGTTTCAGAATATCAATATTATCAACAACAGCAATAATAATAATAATAATAATAATAATACTAGCAACTGTACTTGTAGACAACATAGCAATAACTTATTTTCACGATAATCAGCGTCAAGCTTGGTTTGTCAGGTTTTCAATCCCAGCCCAGAACAATGCTGCCCATCTCCAGAACTAAACAGAAATTAATAAATAAAACCAGAGAAAGAGAGAATCAATCGAGCCACAACTTGAGTGATAATGTATGGATTTTTTGCTTGTATTTTAATGTATCTCAGACACCTGAGATTAAAACAGGACAGATCTGTCATTTTTCTACACTGAAATATTCCAATTATATATTTTTACAGCTATAGTCACATAATTCAAGCATATATCATATACACATTTATATTTATATATATATATATATCTAGTGAGAGAGTAGTTTTAATACAGTAGCAGTAGGTTGTATTCGGTAGGCCTACAGGAGAGGTATACACGTGGTTCTGAATTCAACAAATACAGAAAAACTAAAATAAAAACAACTCAAAACTAAAGATAACCAACTAAGAGACAAATTCAGGCAGTTTAGTGTGTGTGTGTATGTACAAGTGTGCATGTGGGAATGTGTGTATTTGTGTAGTGTGTGTGTGTGTGTGTGTGTGTGTGTGTGTGCGTGCGTGCATGCGTGTGTGTGTGTATGTGTGTGTGTGTGTGTGTGTGTGTGTGCATGTGTGTGTGTGTGTATGCTTCATATCTTCATAAAAACAATCCTTACATACATAAAGAAGAGGTTGAGAGTTATGAGCAAGTATGTTTTTAGCGAGTGTGCACGTGAGAGTGTGCACGTGAGACAGGAGCACCACATCTGGTCCGTACACATCTGTTCAGATCCAGCTCTCTCTCTCTCTCTCTCTCTCTCTCTCTCTCTCTCTCTCTCTCTCTCTCTCTCAACACAATCAGAATCAAAGAGAACAAATTAAGTGCTTTCTTGGGGCCCACAATACAAACATAGAAACAAATCAAATATATTTCAACTATATTATACCCCCCTCCCCTCCCCCCTCCCCTCCTCTTCCAAGTTCCCATGTCCCATACGAACCGGATACAACCAGGGTACGGCCCAGGTACCACAGGGTACGACCCAGGTACCACAGGGTACGACCAGGGTACGACCCAGGTACCACAGGGTACGACCCAGGTACCACAGGGTACGACCAGGGTACGACCCAGGTACCACAGGGTACGACCAGGGTACGACCCAGGTACCACAGGGTATGACCAGGGTGCGACCCAGAGACGACCAGGGTACGACCAGGTACGACCACCGAGACATTCTCGATGGCCCTGTCTTTACGCTTCCGCTGTCCAGCGATAGAAAGTTGTAGAAGATGGAGCGGATGTTGTGCTGGTTGAGACAGAGTCAGTTGTAGCCCCTAAGACCCCCCCCCCCCCGCATCCCTGTTCCCCCCCCCACATATAAAACATATAAAAGACTATCTCCAAAATCTCTGGTCCAACTGGCTATCTCTGCAAATAGAAAAATATACAGTTATCCTATGTCAAAATCTCTCTGCAAGTCTGGCAGTCTCCTCCTCTGCTCTCCTCTCTCTCCCCTACACTCACCTGTCTGTCCTCATCAAAAATATACACCTTTTATCTTATTAGACATAAAAACTCCACTATGGTCCCCTCCTGGCTTGTCTCCATGAGTTCACTGGCATTGTGTGAGTTCAACACCCTGTCTGAAGGGAGGGGCGAGGTCGGCCTGCACACTACCTGCACAAACACAGAGACACACCCGGCCAGGCACCAGGGACCACACCTGCACAGGAAGGGCCCAGGTAAGGACCAGGTGAGACCAGGTAGGCCAGCTGAGATCAGGTGAGACCAGGTAGGCCAGGTGAGATCAGGTGAGATCAGGTAGGCCAGGTGAGACCAGGTAGGCCAGGTGAGACCAGGTGAGCCTGAGACCAGGTTGGACCAGGTGAGACCTGAGACCAGGTAAGACCAGGTGAAGCCAGGTGTGGCCAGGTAGACCAGGTGAGACCTGAGACCAGGTAGACCAGGTGAGGCCAGGTAAGGGCCCAGGTGAGGCCAGGTAAGGGCCCAGGTGTTAATCCAGGTGTAGCACCATGCTTACTGCAGATCTACGCAGGCCTCCTCGCCCTCCTTCAACTAAAGTGCCGTGTTGTTGGGTTTGTCCCTGTACCCTCTCCTCTCTCCTTCTCCTCTCTCCTTCTCCTCTCTCCTCTCTCCTCTCTCCTTCTCCTCTCTCCTTCTCCTCTCTCCTCCTCTTCACAGATCTCCGTGCCGACTCTCGTACTTGTTGAGGATGTTGCGGCAGCGCCCGAGCTCCTTCCTCATGTCGGCCACTTCCTGTCTGAGCGTGGCGTTCTCCCGCTCCAGGAAGGCGGCCCGCACCGTGATCTGGTTCTCCTTCAGGCGCCGGGCGTCCCGTGACCGCTTCGCCGCCTCATTGTTCTTGTAACGCCGGCTCCAGTACTTGTCGTCCTTGGATACGGTCGCCGGGGGGGGGGCGATTGTCGCCATGGCACAGGGGAGGGGTGTGTGAGGGGGAGGAGGTGGGAGAAGGAGAGAGAGAGGGGGGAGAGAGAGAAGGGTCAGTGTTGTGATGAAGATGAGGAGGGTGGAGGAAGAGTGAATACAGTTGAAGAGAAACGGCGACTCGTGTATTTGGAGCGAGTGAGTTCAGTGCAGGGTTGGAGCCAAAACACGGAGGTGACTTTTACTTACAATGTGTTGAGGAGCAGTGCATTGTGGGAAGTGTGGTACCTTCTGCTAACTGTTGTGCTGAGGAGCAGTGCATTGTGGGAAGTGTAGTACCTTCTGCTAACTGTTGTGCTGAGGAGCAGTGCATTGTGGGAAGTGTAGTACCTTCTGCTAACTGTTGTGCACCAGCATCTTGCGAGCCTTCTTGATCATGGGCTGCGGCTTGAGCTCCTCGTCGCTGAAGCGGTGGCGGCGAGGGTCGAATGCCTCCTGGCCCGGCACGCTGGACAGCGCCAGGTCCGCCGGGTCGGGGTCAAAGTTCACCAGGACGTCGTTGTTGCCATCAGCAACTGGTGGCGGCGGTGGCCCGACAGCGGGTGAGGGACCGGGAGGGCAGGAGGAAGAGGAGGAAGAGGAGGAAGAGGAGGAAGAGGAGGAAGAGGAGGAAGAGGGCGAGGGGTCAGAGGAAGAGGTCTGACCGCCTGAGGGCGAGAGAGGTAGAGAGAGAGAGAGAGAGAGAGAGAGAGGTAGAGAGAGAGAGGGAGAGAGAATTGATAATTGTTAATAATTGATGTCATGAATTGAAAAATCTAAATCAGAAGATCAGAAGTCAGTATGGCCTGGTGAAGTTTTGACTTCATGTTTTATTCATCACTTCCGGGGAGATTTAATTAACTTTGTTGTGTCCGACGGAGAGATACATACGTAGATCTATCTAAATACACTATATTGAATGCTTCAGCAATATCTGTATCTCTCTTACTTCATAAAATTGTAATCAATTTAATCAATATTTGTAATCTCTTCAACATGTGACCTATTTTTCGACGTGAGCTCGGTTTGTACTTCCAACTAACCGACCCAGAGGGATTAAAACCAACGCCCATTAGAGACGGGTCACAAACACATGACAACAGAGAACCAGCTGGTTCCACTCCTGACCAATCAAATCTCTCCAATCATCTCTGGAGCTAAAGTGTGACTGTAGTGACAAAACACCGCCACCAGGGGGCGGTAAACAACCAACTAAATAGAGAGCTGCGTTAAACCATTAAAACCAGAACAGATGTGTTTATTTCTGTCAGGAATCACAAGCCTTGTGGACATCTCTGTTAAGACTTCACAGAAACACACGGAACATATGGACCAGCTACGGTCCACTCATTATATTACCATCCTATATATACCAATGTCAATACCAATATCTGTATGATGTACATTTACATTGCATGCATATTTTGTCCATATATTTTGTAATATGGAATGCAACCCTACAACCCTGTAGCCCTCACACACACACTAGGGCCCGCAAAACACACACCAAACAGTAAATCACCCCTTATAACCCCCACACCGGCTCAGTAGCTGGAGCGCCGGACCCAGGGACACGGCTGCTGACTGCTCGTCAACAGTCTGGAAGAACAGATTCCCACACTAAGCACAGAGCTGCTTGGTTTTATTTCTTGTCTCTATGCAGAAGGCAGCGTATCTCCTCCCCCTTTCTATTACACTCTCCCCCTTACTCTCTCCCTCTCTCCCTGCTGCTCACATACTCCCTCACTCTTTCTCTCTCTCACCCTTTGTGAGAGAGAGAAAGAGTGTCCAATCCACAGTGATGAACACAGCTAGCTCTGTGTTCTGCTCCCTGATGGCTTATGCTAGGACATGCTACTACGCTATGCAATATTACAGTATAATATACTGTAATATGCTATGCTATAAGCTATGCTATATTACATTATAATAGGGCTTGTACATTGCAACATCATATCAAAATGACCGCCGCCATTTTGGAAGCATAGGAGCATTGGAATGTTAGTTATTACATTTTTTGATTTTGGTTTTTTGGTTGTTGCTTTGTAATTAATCCTGAAATTATTTGTCATTATGGGGAGACATTGTTGTGGTTGAAACTGTGAGACGTGGTGGCAAAACAATTTTCATTAGCCAAGGTTACGGTATGTTTACGTTGGTTTAGGATTCTACGGGACTACAACTCTCAATATGGCGGAGTACCGCCAACAATAAGTCCCATGATGCATTCTGATGTACAAGCTCTATATACTGTAATATGCTATGCTATAAGCTATGCTATATTACACTATAATATACTGTAATATGCTATGCTAAATGCTATGCTATAATATATATAATGTTACCTATATACAGTATATGCTATTTGCTATCTATAATATACTAGGCTATACTCTATGCAATCATAATCATATTGCTAGCTCTGTGCTAGGCTAACTCTGTGCTCCTAGGCTAGCTGTGTGTTTGGCTAGATGTCTCCAGATGTCCCACAATACACTTCTCTGCACATCCCATAATAGTCCCAGCTGAGTGCCCCAGTCTGCTCTCATATCTCCAGTTTCCTGTGGTTTCATGATGAGAAAACCATGGCAGGGTTATGCTAAGCTAACCTAACGTGAAGCCTCAGCTATCATCATCATTATTATTGTTAATAGTATTATTAGTTATTATTCTGATATTACTGTTATTACTTTTAGCATTTAATACTTTTTACTTTTGCTTTAGTGGTAACACAATTAGTTGAATTAGTAGTAGTAGTAGTAGTCTACTAGAAGTAGTCGTACTACCAGCAGTGATACGAGTAGTAGTACTAGTAGTACTAGTAGTACTATGAGCACTGAGAGGGAAAATCACCAGCCAGAAGGAATGTGAGGTAGGAAGTGTGTTACGTAAAATGCGCTCCCCGCCCTTTAACCTAAACACCGTCAGTTCCTTTACATTACTGGATGTTCCTTCCTTCAATACAAGATTAGCTCTTCCTGTCTTGCTTATAGATCACATGTCCTCCTAACATGGTAGCAATGTGTCTAATGTAGCGTAGCCTGGTATATTATAGTGTAATGTAGCGTAGCCTGGTATATTATAGTGTAATGTAGCATAGCATTGCATAGTATATTACAGCATATTATAGTATAATATAGCATAGCATATTACAGTATACTATACTGTAATATAGCATAGTAGCATAGCATATTACAGTATATTATAGTGTAGTATAGCATAGTAGCATAGCATATTACAGTATATTATAGTGCAGTATAGCATAGTAGCATAGCATATTACAGTATATTATAGTGTAGTATAGCATAGTAGCATAGCATATTACAGTATATTATAGTGTAGTATAGCATAGTAGCATAGCAATATTCCATCAGGGCTTCACTGATTTGCCACACAAGAGCTTTCCCTCTCTCTCACACATTCTCTCGCTCGCTCACTGTCGCTCTTTTTCTCTCTTAACCTCTTGATCTCTCTCTCCCTCCCTCTCTCTCTCCCTCCCTCCCTCTCTCTCGCTTCACTTCTCTCTGCAGCGGCACGTGATGCTAGGCTGCACATGGCCTAGCGTGTGAGAGAGAGAGAGGACAGAAAGAGAGAGAGAGAGAGAGAGAAGGGAGTGTTGAAGAGTTTTCAAAACACTCTTCAATGGCCTCTCCCCCACTGGCAAGCTCCCTCCCTCTCCCCCCTCCATCCCTCTCCCCCTCCCTCCCTCTCTCTGTCCTGCAGTGGAAGAAATGCACAGTCAGTGTTTTCGTTAACTCCTTATCTTCCAGCAGATATCTGAATATAAATACTAAATACGGTATTACATTAATATACTATACACACCAGACATCTGGATAACTACACACCATACTTTACTGTACTGACATACTATACACAGACATCTGGACACTAGAATACACTAATACACAAATATTCAATACAATATACTGTGCTCACATACTGTACATACAATAACCAGCTGCTAGCTGTGGTTAGCATGTTTTAGCCTGAATGCTAGCTGTGGTTAGCATGTGTTAGCCTGAATGCTAGCTGTGGCTAGCGTGTTTTAGCCTGAATGCTAGCTGTGGTTAGTGTGTGTGTTAGCCTGAATACTAGCTGTGGTAAGCATGTTTTAGCCTGAATGCTAGCTGTGGCTAGCATGTGTTAGCCTGAATGCTAGCTGTGGTTAGTGTGTCTTAGCCTGAATGCTAGCTGTGGTTAGCGTGTTTCAGCCTGAATGCTAGCTGTGGTTAGCGTGTGTTCGCATGAGATCTGCTGGTTTCTGCCCCAAACTCTGAGAACAATTCTCTTAACCATCCTTCCATCTGCTTCTCTGGTGAGGTCTCTCTCAATCTCTCTCTCCGTCTCTCTCTCCGTCTCTCTCTCCATCTCTCTCTCCGTCTCTCTCTCTCCATCTCTCTCTCCATCTCTCTCTCCATCTCTCTTTCCATCTCTCTCTCCATCTGTCTCTACTGTTCTCCATCTCTCCATCTGTCTCGCTACTCTCCATTTCTGTTTCTCTCTTTCTCTACTGTTCTCTCTCTCTATCTACTCTATATATACACATCTCTCTCTCTCCCTCTCTCTCTTTCTCTCTACAGGGATTCATGGCTGGATGCATCATGCTCAGTCACATGTTCATAACACACACACACACACACACACATCCTTTCCCCAGGATGGGGATGTGTCAGACTGAATACTCTGACCAGTTGATCAATACATCAATAATCAATACTAGTCATTAATTGATAATGTCATTCAGACCGACAGACTGATCAATAGATCAATAATGGTGATTGGTAGTGATTGATCGATATAATTGATCGTGTCTGCTAGCCTGCTAACAATTACATGTTCTCCCTCTCTCTCCCTCCTCCCTATCGCTCCCTCTCCCTCCCCATCTCTCCCTATCTCTCCCTCCTCCCTCCTCCCTATCTCTCCCTCTCTCTGCCTCCTCCCTCTCTCTCCCTCTCTCCTTCTCTCTCTAAACGCTGGACAATATGATTATGATATTATGGTAATACACCACTCTGGTATATTAATAGAAGACCATGTGGTGATTCAACAGGAGGAGCTGCTTTTACACCCAGTATGGAGCTGCCTGTTTAGCTGGCATGCTGTGGTACTGTTAACCACACCATCACTGAGAGGAGGCTAGGGGAGAGGAGTGGAGGAGAGGAGCAGAAGAGAGAGGAGAGAGGAGGAGAGGAAGAGAGGAGAGGAGAGGAGGAGAAGAGAGAGGAGGGAGAGGAGAGGAAGAGAGGAGAGGAGGAGAAGAGAGGAGAGGAGCAGAAGAGAGAGGAGAGAGGAGGGGAGGAGGGGAGAGGAGCAGAAGAGAGAGGAGAGAGGAGGGGAGGAGGGGAGAGGAGCAGAAGAGAGAGGAGAGAGCAGGGGAGGAGGGGAGAGGAGCAGAAGAGAGAGGAGAGAGCCAGACATTGAGGCCTGTATTACAGCAGCTCAGCAGCCGAGGACATGATCAGAGGCTGTTGTTCTCTGTCATGAAACCATCCTGCATTAAGGAGGAAACTTCCTCCCTCTCACCCCCTCCCACTCTCCTCCTCCTCCCCCCTCCTCCTCCTCCCCCTCCCCCCCTCCCCCCCCCCCCCCCCCCCCCCCCCCCCCCCCCCCCCCCCCCCCCCCCCCCCCCCCCTCCCCCTCCCCCTCCCCCCACGCCTCTACCTACCCCTACCTCCACGCCTCCACCTACCCCTACCTCCACTTCTC